>QVNV01023621.1:0-67737 GCA_014825455.1 Pseudomyrmex pallidus | reverse complement strand
CGTAACATTGGCTGAGTTGTCGTACAATCGTAATTGGTCAATTCCGTGAGAGAGATGAAGAACCCGCGTTTGCGCTTATGTAGATAATCTTTTCTATATGCGCGATGCTGCTGCGCACGCATCGACTCGATGTCTCGATTATCGAAGTATTGAGTCACCACTCGCGTTTCGATACACTCGAATTAGCGGACAGTTGGACAGTGCCCGCCAGAACTGTGGTATCGAAGCGCGCGCAATTGCGATTCTCGAAGTATCAAATCGAACCTAAAGCCCCGCATCGCACTACGGGTTGTCGATTGGTTAATCCGCGATTCGAGAAAACGTTATTCGAACCAATCGGTTGGCCGCATCGACCAACGCAATTGGTCGGTTCTACAGAATTTGTGAGATCCGCGACCCGCGCATTTGCGAGTTATGTAAATCAGGCTTTATGTTTCACGCATGCGCGACCTTCTCATTCTTTTCGTCACACATGGTCACACTGATTTGCCATGTGTGTTTGGTATGGTTATGTTTCAGTATATAGTAGCAATTTCTTAAACAATTTTTTCGGTGTTAATTTAATTACAAGTAAAACAAAATGCAACACGACGACGTAAGTACAAAATTAAACGACAACTTAATTTAAGTGTTTTTTATTTGTCACTGCTTTCTAGCCTTATTTGTTAAACAATCTCTGACACTTTTGTGCTCCAAAGATTCAAGTTAACAAACACATTGAATATTTAATTAAAACTATCGCTTTTACAGGTCGTATGGAGTGTTATTAACAAGACGTTTTGTTCCTTCAAAGTAAAGTAAGTGCATTCTCAATAAATAATGGGTGTAAAGGTGGATCACCAATAGAAGTTTATATTCGTGATCATAATTTTATATTTTTTGTTTTTTCAGCACAAAGACACAGAGGTTTTGCAGAAATGAATACAACCTTACGGGTTTATGCAGTAGATCTGCGTGTCCTCTTGCAAACAGTCAATATGCCACTGTTAGGGAAGAAAATGGTATCATTTATCTATACATGAGAACAGCAGAACGGTAAATGTGCAATCAAGTCTTTGACAATTGACACTGATGTTGTTTACAACAAGTTAAGTATTTTTGTGTTACATCTGTGCTAACTCTTTCAGAATTCACACACCCAACAACAGTTGGGAGAGAGTCAAGTTGTCTAGAAATTTTGAGAAGGCACTACAGCAGATAAATGAAAATCTGCTCTACTGGCCTGGTTTTATAAAGGCAAAATGTAAGCAGAGGTTTCTCAAAATTACCCAATATCTCATTCGTATGAGAAAATTCAGATTGAGACGACAAAAGAAGATAGTGCCAATTCAGAGGAAGATTGAGAGAAGAGAAAGACGCAGAGAGGAAAAGGCTCTGACGGCTGCTAGATTGGAAACTGCTATTGAAAAACAACTCGTGGAAAGATTGAAGAAGGGAATGGTAATATTTATATTCATATGTGTCTGGAATCATCTTGTGTAAAAATTTACTAGATTCCAAATATATAAAACTTGATATTTGTTTTCTAGTACGAAGGTGTCTTCAACTTAACACCGGGAATATTGGAAAAAGTTGTGCGAAATGTTGGAGAGGAAAGTGAAGCAGAGAGCGAGCAGGAGGAAGAGAAAGAACAAGAAATAGAAAAGGAAGTGGAGATGGAATTGGAAAGAGATGAGAGAGAAATTGACGGTCCGTACGTTGAGGCTGACAGCGATGATGATGATTATGACGACGATCTTTCTATGGTAAGTAGTTGCAAAATAACAACTTAATGAGACATAGCCGTTTTACGAAAACCTGTTCCGTAGGATGAGGATAGTGACTCGGGACAGAAGGAAGAGATTCAATTGTCCGACAGCTTCGAATCAGACGTCAGCGATATTGAGGTGAGAATTCGACGTAAACTTGTGTTTGTCGAGTTTGTATTTGCGTTTATCATTGTCATAAATCCTGATGTAAATACGTACTGTACGTCATCAGGACATAGTCAAGCCATCCACAAGCAAGAAGCAAAAGGCGCCAAAAGCTGTCAAACCAAGAAGAGCGCAGAAGAAATCGCGACCGAGGGTGGAGATCGAGTACGAGATGGAAGACACCCGACAAAGAGAACGAGCTTAATTCAATTGTATTATATAAATATTATAACTATGTTTATAATAAAAAAAATCATTCGACTTTTGTGTACGAAAATCAAATTGCACAAATTTTTACGTATGTGAATTGACAATTTTTCTCCTTGTTACAAATATTTGGACGAATTTAACGCAAACTCTTACTAAACATAGTTATAAACAATACAAGTACATTTAATTGACATAATGTGAAAGAAAGTCATATGTATTCTATAATTTTGCGTTACGAACGTCGTGACGCGTTCGAAAGTTGCGCTCGCGGCGCGAGCGTGCGAAAGCGCCGAGCGGGAGGGGCGTGAAACGTTTGGAAAATGGTTGGAGGGGAATCGAGACATCTGTGTAGCAGACGATACGTCAATCCTAGCGAAAAAAAGGTAAATCGCACGGTCATTTATTCACGAAGATCTTGGAATACAAACGCGTGGTGCTTTCCTCGCGATCATCTCGCCGTTTTCCGATAAGAATCGCGAAAGTTGGTCCGTTTCGATCGCGATTTATCGGGGCGTCTCTCTCTCCGCAGTGTCTCGGCATTGCGCATTCGGGATTGTCACGCACGTTGACATTCTCGCTTCTGTTTGCGTTGTCGATATTATTGATATTTGTCGGATATTTGATCCGTTCGACTTGTTCGGAGCAACGGCGAGACAAACGTCAAGGACATGTCGAATCATCGGCGACGCGACAGCGATCAAGAATTGCCGCGATTTCGCTTCTTCGCTCGCTATTTATAGAGCAAGTAGGTTATATTTGTAAAATCAATCGCGGAAACGCAAGCGATTATTACGAAGACGTTACGGAACGCGTTATATAAATAAACGCGAAATTAACGCGGCGTACTATTAATATCCGCGATTTTGTGCACAACTCGATTTCGCTTTGGCGGTGATTTGACGCGTACGCGAAAGTAACGTTGCGTTCGTTGATTTGAAAACAAATCACGCACGACCTCGTCTCGCGATTCGCGCGATTATAAAACCCACGCTCTTTGTCGAAGCCGCAATTTGCGCGATACAAAGCGGGGGCGGTAGCTATCAGTGCGCTCGTTGCGCGCGGATTTGTCTTTTTATCGCGTGTGTTTCTTCGCAATCGCTCGCGCGAACGGCGTCGAACCCGCTCGCGCAATTAGATCCCCTCCGCGCTTTCGCAACGAGCCCGTCGTCGACGATTCCTCGGCTAATCCGAGAGCCTTTCTCGCTTTCTAAATTGCATGTAATTTTTATATCAATAGGCAATTTTCGCGATGCCATTTCGCTGATGAATAACAACCTGTAATTTCTTTTCATCAGAGCATGTAGAATAACATCCCCCCTCCCTCCAGGAATCGTCGGATTCGAGTCTACAGCTGGGAAACAATATGAATCTGTGCCGCACAAGAGCCTGACTGAATCCCACTTCTGCAGTTGGACTTACACATACACACACACACACACACACACATATACACAGAGTTGTCACTTGATGCACAAATGCCAACATGTCGGAAAGTGCCGCTAACGTGGAACTGAACAATGTGGGAAGCAACAAAAGTTCTATACACCTCGCGCTGTCGTTCAAAAAGTTGTGTCTGGCAACGGTCGGTTTGCCACTCATGTCGTTGTTGTTCTGTTTTGTAACAGCGTACATTTTTCAACAGGATGACATCCACGAAACTCACTGTAGAGTAAGTAATTTAACACTTTGTCATCACAGTATTGTGTGTTCAATAACGTGTTTAACGTGTTTACAAAGAAAGGGTAATGTGTGTTTTTGTTTGTCTCAGGTATACAACATTCTTCCATCGATCTCAGCCATCACCGGTGTATCTCCTCAGAGATATCTATGGCGCGTCAGCATAGCGTTACATATTGGACCTAGATTGGTTATCGCCAGTGTTTATCATTCGTATTATTGTAAAATACTCAAAGACATTGAAGATGTGCCTCTAAAACTCACAGGGAGCCGACTCCTGAACCTGTGCTACTGGCTGAACATTGCCGAGGTAGCAGCTCTGTCCGGTGTAACATATATTGGAATAGATTTTTTTTTTTTTTTTGATGACGAATGAATGAACAAAATGTTTCAGCGGTGCACGAAAAAATCTTCATAGTGTTCATGATTAGTTCGCTAACGTACATGCTGACTGCTGTAAGATTGGGTCGCCTAATAACTCCGAAAGCACAAAGTCTTCAGTACAAACAGGCGCTTTTTGTGACGAGTATCTTAAGCACAATTGGTCTTATTATCTTCTTCTTGAAACATCGATTGCTGTGTCACGATCTGGGTAAGAAATTACAAATTTCAAATATACATTATTTTTCAGCATATGTATATAAGTTTAATAACAAAAGGAAAATAATGTTATAATTTTTTGAGCAGCGTTTAGTTGGTTCTCACTGTGCGAGTATGTGATAGCCTTCGCAAACATGGGCTTTCACATAACTGTGGTTTTGGACTTTCCAAAAGAGCAACTTGTTGTAGGTCACGGTTTACCCACTGCGAAACTAGATTAACCTTTTAGGATAATTCGTCATTCTCATCGTCATATTAAAGTGCCTATTGCCTCTGCGTGGAAGTGCTATGAATCGTGGTTTTCGGGAGGTGAATATTCGGCACAGCGCGCGTTACGCCATTTCGCAATCTCAGTTTTGTGATATTTATGAAAATTGCATACGCATAAACGTATTGTGTTCTGGTATTCTCGAGATTATTGAGACGTAATCATTCTGATTTGCTTCCCCCGCAAAAGAGTTTTTTTTTTTAACAAGAGCGAACTTTGTCGCTCCGTTTTGTTTATCTCTTGCTTTCTCACGCTCACATCGATGTGTGGAATATAATTGTTAGTAATCTCAGTACACACGTGAGACCAGGGATATTGTGCGAAGAAGAGATATGGAAAAAAATCTAGCTCTTCCAAAGTATCGGCATCGATTAATAACAATCGTATAGAGCGAGGAAATAACGGCCTTTCAATATCGACTAGTGTGATAGAAGCACGTTCGTGGCAATTGATTGTAAAAAACAAAAAACAAAAACAAAAAAAAAGCGAGTATCCTACATACAAACAGCATTTAGCGTTACATTGTGTAAAGTGAGTATTATTACTGCATCGTATGAGATTACGTGTAAAGACCTTTTTTTTTTTTTTTACAAAGATTTTTGCAAGGTGAGAATTCTAGTCGAACCTATTACGTCTAGTCGTACTGACTTTTATCTTCTTTATGGGGTACTTTTACTTTACGCTGTAAGTTGTAATAATGAAATTAGGTTTTAGAGGAGGTGCGTACACATGTAACAACAAATTGTCACCGAAGTATTAGAATCGATCATTGAAGAAAAAAAAAAAAAAATCATGTACTCGCACGCGTACACAGACACATACACACGCACACACACACACACACGCACGCGCACGCAATCATTAGTCGTATAAAAAAACACACACACATTAAGTTATCGGCAAAGATATTGTACAGCTGTCGGCGAAACTTTATACAATAGAAATGGTACGTGTAAGCTGATCGCCCTTGTAAGAGAGAGGAGGGCGTGTTGTGAGATTTATTATCTTATATTAGAATTTTGAAGTGTAAAAACCAAATGTTTACACACAAGCCGCTCTCGGGCGTTATTACATTGCAAATGTAGGATGATAATCGCGCCTATGTTTGTATGTAGTATACGACAGTTCAGTATATATATATACATATAACAGCAATTACCGGCGAGCAAATTGCACTGAGGATTAAAGTAGTTACAGGTGTATTGCGCAAGAACGAGGGATTTGCGTTCAGACGTTCGGTAATCGAGGCGAGGTCGCGTGAGCGCTTAAATGTATCTCACGCGAATTAATAAGCTAAGTACCGATAAGAGTTCGTTAAATGTTGCGACTGAAATCCCCGTTTTGTGTGTTGGTCGATGGTATCATTTTAGACATCAGTAGTATCTCTCGGTGTGAGTCTAGATAGCACTCGCAGTTAAAAAAGAAAAAAAAAAAATAACAAACAATATCATTTTTGCACGTTTTTACACACTACAACATTCTAACTATGTAGTATTTTGATATGATACAAATTTTGTTAGACAGTTTCTCACACAGTACACACCGACAGAAGAAATAACCGTCGCTGTATTTATCGCAGATGCAAATATATATATATAAAATTTGTATATAAAATTATATATATATATGATTATACACATTATATATATAATTATATAATTGATAAAGTATATAATTACATATGTAATTATATGTATGTAATTGCATATATAATGCATTATGATTACATTATAATTATAATACATTATAATTACATATATAATTATATATATAATTACTGAAGTATTACGATGTATTAATTGTAAAACTTTTATATATATATATATTCGTCACAGTATACATATTAACATGGCGCGAAGTTTTAGACTTTTTGTAATTGTTAGGAAAAGTTAGAGATTTAGTTATTATTATTATTATTATTATTTTTTTTTTTTTGCACAACATGCGCGACACGAACGATGCGGTGAATTCGATATATAACGTAATATACGACGGTTCCTATCATATTTGCAGGTTTTCTACACTGATACGAAACCAAATTCACTCGCGATTTGATTTATCGATACTGTAATCGGTAATCCGTGCCAAGTGATGCTAAAGATATGTATATCGTGGAATTTTACGTGGATTTTCTCTTTCTCTCTGTCTTTTTATCTTTCTCTCTCTTTCTTGTACGAACGACAGAGTATCTCGATAACGCTGTGTAAATGAATCACCTGTGCGTATCTCGAAACACTTCACTTAGCAGGCACTCTTTGAATACGTTGTAGCAATAATTCTGAATCGCTTTTCTTGTACATTATGATATATATGTGTATATTTTATTCTCGCTCGTAAAAGAAACGAGAACGACTGGCGTGAGGTTACGTGTGTGTGTAACGACGACTGGCTTTTGGCGATCAGATCGGAATGTGTTCATTCAGACATTTTTTTCTTTTTTTCTCCAAACGAAATCTGATCTCTAGATTTCTCCGAGAATGTAATTGAAGAAAGATGTGCGTGGCGATTTCAGACATTGTATCTTAAATGGAATATCGTGTCGAGTCATTTTAGGAAAATTATACTCGATGTCTCTTTTTGTACATATTTATGTATATGTATACCGATATACATATATGTACGTGTATAGCAATTACTAGTGTGTAAAAGAATTATTTAGATGTATATTATATATATGTATATGATGTTAACGGAAATAAGTTTCGAGAACTTGATGAAACGAAAAACTCGTAGTAGAATATAAGAGAATGCTAAGTTCTAATCTAGAGAAAATCCTATAACGATATTAAGTTTGCAAATTAATTATTGCAAATTAATGCTTCCAAAGAGAGCTGTGCTAAACCTTTATTTTAGAATAATCTTTTTTATATAATTGCGCCTAACGTAAAAATTAACTTTATTATTTTATCTATACTCATAAATTGTCGTCATTATTAAGATATCAAAACAAAAAAAAAAAAACAAAAAAGAATCACTTTCATTGAGTGAAAAGAAAGAATGAAAATTAATGAGAAGAAAACAAATGAAACGCTAAAGAAACGTACGAAGAAAGTTGTTTCACGTTATCTATTTGAAGATATTTTTTTAATTTCCTAAGAAGTTAGATTAAGCGAGAGACAACTCTGGAGATTTTTCAAGGAAAAAATGGGGGGGAAAAACGCACTCGAAAATTTTGTCATCGTGTGAATTTTTGCATTAGCGATAATAACGACTAAACATATCTGTCCAGAATGTCTATCGCAACTCAAAGGCTCTCTCTCCTTTCGCTGTAAATACAAATGCTAACAACAACAACAACAACAACAACACAGAGAGACAGTTACTTGTACTCGCAATTATCCTGTACAAATTACGGAGCAGGGATGTGTCCTCGGTGGTGCACACACAAGCAAATGAAACGACGATTTTCTCTCTTCATTAGTGCGGCAATTTAAAAAACAAATCTGAAGCTAAAAATCTTTACACAAATATTTACCGTACGGGGGGGTCGCGGCTGTTTTTTCCGCGACTCGTATTTTTCGAAATAATTTTGCTATTGAAAAACACTTTTTCTAATTTACAAATGTATTTCGAAATTTTATCGATTAAGCGCTACGATCTCATATATTTTAAAAGAACAAAGAAAAACAACCTACTACTCGATGTATTATTATTCGGGCAATTGACAATTCTGTGATAATAAGCACAAATTTTTCTACGCTCGGTTTTACAATTGCGTTTTTCTCGAAAGCTCTCGAGCATATCATCCTCTTTCTCTTTTTATTTCAATATTATGTGTTTCTCTCTCTCTCTCTCTCTCTTTCTCATAAAGCGTATTGTAATCTACTCGTGTTTTCAAACAACGCGCACATGGCAAAACAAGTTTTTTTCAATTCTGTTATTATCACAGAATTCCTCATTTTCCCGAAGCGTCTGCTCTTGTATTCAACGACGAATTCACGTAATGAATTTGCGTATTTATCGCTGAAGTAGAGAATTAATTAACGGAGCAAAATCTTTGTAGCAGTATAAATCTAGTTAACTAGCAATGTAATCTATTCTCTTCAACCCTGATTTTGTCAGAATTTATCAGAACAACATGTTCAAATACTCTCTCTTCTTTGCACCCCCTCCCCACACATTTGTAATTAATTCCCTCCCTCTCCCCACACACGTATATATTAAATTGATGTATTTCGTGGCGAATGTCGAGACGTGTCCGAGACGAAGAAACTTCGAGAAGGACATTTTTTCGCGTCTCTCTCCGATGCCTCTTTGATCTCTGCCACGGTCTTACATGTACAGATACACACATACACTCTTTAAATCAGAGTGAGAGTAATCGAAGCTCAAATCCCCAACTGAAAATCCGCAGCATCGCCGAAGGTAATTGAACTCTGTTGACCTTAATGTAAGGGAATAAACGAGCGCGATTAAACGCGGCTCCCGTGTGTGACACGAGAGAGAGACTTTCGTCCTATCTCTCTCTTTCTCGCGCAACCGAATTTAAATAAAAATCGGTCGCTTCCTTCGGCCGTGCTTCGAGAGAGAGAAGCGGCTCGAACATTCTGCTCACGTTATTACCGATTTTACGTCGTCACCACATGCGAAATAGATGTATTTTCCTATACGCGAGCGATCATTATCCGATATGTATAAATTAACACTCCGATGCCGTGTGTATTTGTGGCGATTATATATACACACACACACACACGCGCGTACATACATACAAACACACAAACAAACAAACACACACACGCACATATATATATATACACAACCGCTGTAAAATAGAGTGCATTTCTGTAATCGGTTTAGATCGAGTGCTCTACTCTGTGATTAAAAGGTATTTCTGTGTACGTGACGGAACCCGCAACAGGTTACTGATTTCAGTCAGGAGGAATGATTTCTACTTGTATCGCGTAAACACGAACGATTGTCAAAATAAAACTTTATCGTATACACATTCGGAGGTCCGTTCTCTTATTGACCTCATAAATCGCATCCGCTACCAGAGGTGTGTCCGATCCGTTTGCTTGTTTCGTTACTCTTTTGTACAGTTATTTTATCTTACATTCGTGCGCTCTGTCTCTTTTAGTACGTACGTGACATGTCGCGTGACACTCCGCGTTATCGAAGCGCGAGCGACGACGACGAGTTTGGATCCAACTCTCTTTCGCGCGTTGCAAAACAGATGGATTTTTCTGCGAATTGTCCGCGCCGCGAGTCTCTCGCAAGTAACGAGGAGGATAACGACTCACGTAACGATCACCGCGCGAGCTTCTGTTTTCTCTCGGCGAATCTGCAAATATACAAATTTTTTTTTTTTTTTCGCGTCGAACAGTTCGATCGAACCGGACGAACGGGTAGGTTCGCGGTGTTTAATGTCACCGCGCGTTTACGTAAAAGCTTGTTTATCAGCGACATTTTTTCGCGATACGTTCGGGCGCGTGAGATGGAAAAATTTCCAACACGTTACGTAAAACCTGTAATATCTATACAGTTTGTTGCTCTTTGTTGGTTATGCATATATATATATATATATATATTCGGAGATAAGATTATTAACAAACTTTGCGCGATTAAAACTTCGAACTTGAACGTTCCAGCATTCGCAATTTTTTCGCGATCGCCTCGCCGCCGTTTTTCTTCCCAAACAAATATCCGTTCCTTTTTCCAGGTATCTTCCGAACATCCTTCCTCAGCGTGTCGCCGTCTTCCCGAACTTCCCCCGCAGACTCCCTTTCCGCGGTTTTGATCCTCGAGGATGAGATCCCCGGCGTTTCGACGCACCGCCTGCACCGCCACACGAATCTGGGATCGTAAACGTCGACGTCGACGACCGGCGGCTGATGGCACAAGGGATGGTAAGTCTCCTGACACTCTTGACACTCCAACAGGATCATGGCTCCAAGTTTCGCGCCGTTGCACATCTTACGCGCGTCACGCGGATGTCACGATTCGGTTAGCAATCGATTGATCTATTTTAATGTAAACAGATGTGAGAAATCACAATCGGTGAAAGAAAACCTTGCACACGGCCGATCCGTCGTCGGGAATCGAGATTCTCGGAAAGTTCTCGCTGTCGCAGCACTCCTCGAACACCTCCAACACCTTTACGTCGTCGTCGTCGAGCGGACGGTTCGCAGTTTTCTCGTCAACCGCGAGGAGAGAAACAGCTTCGTCCGAGATCTCCGTCGTCGCGCATCTTCGCGCGCGCCTCTTCGCGGTCCGCGCCGAGTAAAATGACGATTTCTCGTCTCTGCTCCGCGGAAATCGCCTCGGCATTCTGGCGACCAGAGTCTTGCCCGGGCCGTACTTCTTCTCGATGCTTGAGTCCAGCATGCGACGAAGTTTCTCGGCGCTGTCTTCCTCGGTCGAATGCAGAAGCGCGAGCGCGCCGAAGAAGTCGGCCTCGTCGAACGTGTTCTCGGCGAACATTTTTATTCGCGTTTTGTTTTTTAAATAAAAACAAACACAATCCTAGATTTCAAAAAATAAAAATATTACAATGCAAATATGGGTCGCGATGTATAGGTTAAAACGTAACATAAATCGAGAAGCGACGAGAGAAGCCCCCGAGCACGTAAAATCGCGGGATCAATAAAGCAACAATGAAGAGCTCGCATAAATACTGCCCTCGTTTTTTTTTTTTTAACTACGCGGTCGGAAACAGGTCTGATGTTTTGGAAGGTTTGCGGATTAAAAGAGAAGGCCGAGAGACATTTTCGTATGTATCGCGACTTTGACATTGTTTGCTCACGTACGACGAGGCGGGACGGCGTTCTCGGCGAATTAAGGACCGGTCATGCACAAAGGAGAGACGCGCGCGGTCCCGGCGGACCGGTAACAATCCTGGGAATTGTACGGACAGGGGACGACGCTCTCTACGGATTTAGATATGCGAGTTAGTATCCATTCGGGACGGATACGTTCGCCGTGAAATGTGCCGAAGGAAGGTGGCCGGCATTTATCGGGGCTCGATCATCGACTCGCCCCGCTTGTATATCGCTCGGAATCGCAACGACGACGCACCATTGTTCTCGTGACTGTTTGCTAATAGAATCCGGTGCTTATGGTCATCGGTCCCTCCTCTTTCCCCTCCTCCCCCTCCCCCTCCTTCCCATCCCGTGTTTGAATACTGAACATTGAATATTCAACAAACGCATTTCGATGTTAGCGGACTATTGACGTAAACGCGCGATCGACGCCACCAACACGCGGAGCTCCGCTCCGGCAAACCCGAAGAAAATCTGATGCAAGTTGCTGTTATCGCGTTACACGGCACAACGATCTCTCCCGATACAAATCCCCGTGTAATCCTCCTCGCGCGCTCGGTTGTAGCGCGCACGTTATCGCGTTCGAATGTAAAACTCACAAATTAAGAAAATTGTTTTTTTTTTTATTCGCGCAAAGCTCGGGAGAAATGAAAGCAGTTTATTTACAAGATGATACAATTTTTGTGTTCTCGTGATGTTTCTTAATAATTTCACAATTCAAAGCAATTTGATTCGAGGGTCGGTCGAATTGTTTTTACGCCATTCGTCGGAATGAAAAGAACCACCCCCGCGGCGTCTGTTTATCTTGTACAACGTCGTGGGACGGCGCGCGCTTTTTCGTGGGGTTCCCCATCAACAAGCCTTGTCCTCGCTTCTTCCTCGCGCTTTTTCGGGGACGCGCCCGGCGGCGGCGGCGGCGGCGGCGCCCGGAAAGGAGAAAGGGCGAGCGAGCGGAAAAGCATCCAATTATCATGCCCGATGCCGGGGCTTCTCACCCTGCACAAGCTCGGTACCAGAATCGACTGGAATCCGGCCGGGAAGCCGGGCCCGGTAGACGTCGAACGAGTGGGATTATTCCGCGTCCGGGTTCCGGGGGTGCGGGGGAGGGAGCGGGGGCGGGCCGAGGGAACAATGTCGGAAACGACGGGGACGGTATGCCGAGATATGCAGGATATCGCGCAGAACTGCGATCCTTCGAGGTCTAGAGCGAGAGGGAGAAGCGAGAGGATACAGCTAGTGGCGCAAGTATAGTGAGCCAGATATGTACGCCCCCCGGCAGAGAGAGACAGAGAGAGAGAGAGAGAAATAGCGAGAGAGACAGAGAGAGAGAGAGGGAATACGTCTCTCTAAGTATATTATCTCTTCGAGGCGAAAGGGAAGAGATGGAGACAGAGAGGAAGAGAAAGATAGGGAGAGAGAGAGAGAGATCTCGCTCGCCGCGCGCGTACCGCCTAAATATGTAATAATATCTACGGCAGATACCGGCATTCCCCGACCTCGAGAAGAATTCGATCAAAATGTGTCGCGATACTCTCCCGGTATGCCAGGTGAGGTACGCGCGCGCGTTCACCTTCCCTCCCTCGTTCTCCTCCTTCAGCAGCAGCAGCAGCTTCCTGCCAGTTTCTCTCATCCCCTTCGATCTTTCCGCACTTATCCCCTCGCTCCCGCTCGCGTATCCCGTGGCGTCTTCTTCCGTCGCCGCTTTGTCCTCGTTTGCAACAGGATCGGATACAATAAGGGTGTCGTGCACAAGCGCGCGCCGCGCGCCGTCGTAACCCTCTGTTCGAAACTTTATTCTCGCGAACTCCTTCGAAACCTATATTCCACTTCTGTGTAAAATTTCGATTTGATTGTAGATTGGAATATCCGAGACTTACCGCAGTTTCTTTCCTCCGCGAAGTTTCTTCCTCGCGAGGAAGTGTTGAATGTATTTTTATTGAAAAGATATTGTTTTTCTTTTTCTTTTTTTTCCAGGTCTTTGTGCTCTTTCTGTAGACTGGATTCTAGAAAATGTGAAGATAGCGAGATAATAAATTAGATATATTAGATAATAGATTTAATGCATAGCCCGTCAATTTGATTTTGCACATATTTGCGCGATAAAAATAAATTTATTTACAATAAAAAAAAAGAGAGCGGTGGTGTGGTGAAAGAGTTTCCGAATAAAGAAACGAATAATTTAAAATCGCTTACCGCGCGCGTGAGAGACGGTTCCGGGAGATCTAAAGGAGATCCCCGATATTGCGCGCGAGAGGGAGAGAGCAGCGTCTCTCTCCGCTTTCAGGTGCAGCAGGAATTTCCGAATGCGCCGTTCGCGTGATATTTTAATACTTTATACCTCACGGGGGGGTCCCTGCGAGTAAATCTCTGCCATGATAAGACCCGCCAGGAATCTCACCCCCGCGCAACATCCCGTCGTTTATAAGAAATGTTTTCGAAGTTTATGAGAGCGACGACGCAAAGTTCTGACGCGGTGTGGGGCGAGACCCAAAAGACCCCCTTTCACCCTTCTCATCCCTTGTCTCTTTTTGTGTTTTTGTTTTTTTTCTCGTTAAACAAACAAAAAACTGAAACAATAGAGAAAAGAAACGCCGCCGCGTTTCAAAGCTGACGACAAAATATCGAGGCGTCGTCGCCTAAAATATCAGATTAAAGTTTTCCCATGCGAAAGTTTATGTTTCACACCGACAAAGTCGAAAAGTGTGTGCCCGTAACGCCAAGTCCGCACCGACCGTGTCCATTTCCGTCGTGTGACGTTGCGAGCTTAGACACACACGGTCGGGGTCGGGATTAGCCCGTGTCAAACGTGCGAACAACGTACGTGAACAATAAATATGCATATCGCGCATGACGGCACCGACGCGCGCGTTGCTCCGAATATAACGCGCAGTTCTGTAACGCGTCAAATTACACACCGCACACACAACATCCGTCCATTGCTTTTCAAATTCTCTCCGCGGAAAATCACATTTTTTGACCAACCAAATAAACTCCACCACTTTTGTCGATTTGATTCGATGTTTTTCTTTCGATTCTCTTTCAGTTTTTTTTCGTCGACGCGAAAAATCTGGTCTCCGATGGCGGAACGACGGACGCTCGGCGTGTAAAAACGTCGAGTCGACGACGCTGCAGATTTCTTGCGGGAGTCAGGTGTCGACGCGACGCGGTGCGTGTCGATGAACCTAACCACCCTATATTATCCCTCAAATTGAAAGTCAGCAGACGCGGTGCATAATTGCATAACGCGCGCGCGACGATTTTTTGTTGTTGTTGTTGGTTTCTTTCGCAACACATGCGAAAAAGTGAAAAATATATACGCACGTATTTTAACGATAATCCGCGCCGATGCAACGCGTTCGTTCCCTTCCCCGCCGCGGCCGCCCGGGCATTGTTCTTACTCGCTTTTCAATTAGCTGCATCGTCAGCGCGGCTCGGCGCGGTTTTACGACTTTACGACCTTATCGACATCAAACGGGAAAATCCGCGGCATATTAGAACTCGAAATAGCTGGAACAAGCATGCGGCGGCGCATAAAGCACGGGATAATTATCAATTTCATCGCAAACTAAACTCCGCGCGTTTCCCCCTCTCGAGAATCTTTTTTCCTCTCCCGCCGTTTTTCTTTCGTCGTGCGCGAAATACGGGGAGGGGGAGAAAAAAAAAACAATTTCGCGGAATTCGTCATTGTTGTGCGTGAAAAATCGCGGTGGAAATCGAGTGTGTTTTGACGTAATTGAGTGATTGTGAAGGAACACACCACACGCGCCACGGACGAAAATTGGGATCGAAACGCCCGCGCGACTGTTTCCGCTCGTGTACGTACACGATGTACAACACACAACGTTGAAAACTCGCCGACGGGCGCGTTGCGCTGTTGTTGGCGCGTTTGCAAACTTTTGTGCGGCACAATGCAGCTGACTGACAAAAGGAGCTCATTGCGCGGCAAACGTTTAAAGGCATTAATTACGACCGGGCTTTGTGCCCACTCGCAAAAGTTAACAGCTCCGGGCATTATTTTCGTACGCGAACTGTGTGTGTTTTGGTTCGCGAGAATTCACTGTTTGACATCGTCGTTATTAATCTGCGTTGGGTTTTTTTTTTTTTTTGTTTTTTTTGTTTTTTTTTTGTTGTTTTAGAATACTGTAGTACCGTCGTGTAACAGGTTGAAAATGTTGCACTCTATGTGTTTTGTTTTGTTTTATTATAATATTGACGCCGAAGCACAAGCGAAAACTATTTGTAGTTGCAATGTTGCAATTTGTAAAATAATCCAATTTGCATGAAAAACTAAATGTGTGAAAATAAAAAAAGAAACCCTCGCGCGGGTCTCAATAACGATGTAGGATTTAAAAATCAATGTTTCCATTAGTGAGGAGGTAAATAATGCAGTTAATAGAATAAAATTGAGAAACGCAAGAGAACGGAGGGTAAAAAAAAAAAAAAAAGAAAGAACAAGGGATTTTGCAGATATTTTACATCGTTAAAAGAGTTAAACTACCAAAGAATAACAAAAGCTGAGAATAACAAAAATAAAATTTTTTCTCAACGCGATCGCGTTGTGTCGGCGGCTTATCGAAATAATAACAAGCGAGGGATTTCGTAGATATTCTACAGTTTTTTAAAAATTAACTCTGCCAAAGAGAATGAAGAATAACAATAGCTGAGGGAATAACAAGAATAAAACAATTTTATAATACGACCGCGTTATGACGGTGAGCCACTTTGGCGGCTTATCGACGAAATAATCTTCGTGCTTTCCGCGTCATACGCGTACGTACAATACAATGCATATATTTTTGAACGGTACTTGATTAATAAATTGTCATACGAGATGTATGAAAATGCGTTAATTGACTCGTACCGAGCTTCCTCTTCAAGCCGGTCGATGCGCCACGTTCTCATTTATTAACGCTTTTCATTTGCAGACCCCTAAAACGCGTAACCCCTGAAATTCAACAAGTGCTCCTTGAATCTAGAGCGAGAGAGCGAACGGATGGGAGAACGAACCGGCCAAACATCCAACCTCTATTACGTGCGTGACGCGACTGATCCGTTCGGTGGGCGCGGGGGACGAGGCGCGGGAACACTCGGCGACCGGGTGGGGAAGCGGAGAAGGGCGACTCGCGCGTGGAGGGGGAACGGCGAGACGGAGCCTCGGGCCGGTTCGGCCGTCGTCGGCCGTTTCCGTGATTCTGGTTTCTCCCGCGACCGTCTAAGCGGTGTCAGCGTGTGCGCAGACCGGGTGCGCAGCAGGCGTGTGCGTTGTCCAGATTCTTTGTGCCATTCCTGGCATACCAAAAACAAGAGTGGTGACCGTGCTCGTATTTACAGAGGTGCAGTCCTGCGCGCTAATATAACACCGTGTGAATTTCGCTCGTGAAAATAAGAACGTCCTTGCGCCCGTGCGCGTGCCGCCACGTCACACAGCTCGCCCAGTGGTAAGTACACGATACAAAATACTACTGAAAACGCCGTCCGAGAAAGAGCGCGTCCACGCCCGTGTGTCGTCCTGACGGTGGCGTCGTCTCGCAGCAAGGGACGAATACGACCGCAGCGACGACGGCATATTACCTGTAGAGAGAGTGAGATAGATAGATAGAGAGAGAAAGAGAGACGGAGAGAGAGAGAGTGAGAGAGAGAGAGAGAGAGGTGTGTGTACGTATGTACGTCGCGTTTGTGTGAGAGAGAGAGAGAGAGAGAAAGTGCGTGAGTAAGAGAGAATCACAGACAGACGTATGGATATAACATGAACGACAGTGGGACAGAGGGAGCAAGAGACGCCGTATGTGAGAACGAGAGAAAAGGAGCGATGTAAGCGCGCGTGTAATTCTGCGTGAGAGCGGCTTAAGTCGGCGAGCAAATGCGCGACGCCCGTTATTATCCGATTCTTCCGTGCGACTCGCTTGTCACATTTGTAAGATACTTTTCCGTCAGTCTCTCGCAACGAGATGCGACCACGTCGCCGGTTTTTCGTTTATTCTCACAATGTATAATGCTCCGAATTAGTTGACAGGAAAACAAACCGGGCGACACATAAGTCAACAACGCTTTCGGGACCTAACAGGTGAAAGGAAAGGAAACGAGATCCGCTAACACAGTCCGCGCGCGAATGTTATCCGAGAGGTGATCCTTGCCGGCTTGTTTCCGGCAGAAGACCTGTTTACATCGGACGTTCGGGTGTCCCGGGGTCATCCACTCCGTGTTTACGAGCGTGCGTCGCCGTGTCAGCTGTGCGTCAACGAGCGTTGCTCCACGGGAATTGCGCGCAAGAGCCGATTCGCGGGCAGCGCGGGCGACTCGGTTCGCCCGTTGGAGGTTAGGGTTGCACACTCTCTCCTCTCGTGGTCGTTGTCGTCGTTGCCGCCGTCGCCACCGCCGCCGCCGCCGCCGCACAGTGTGGGCTGCGTGCGCGTTTCGTCGCTACACCGGCGCGCGCGAGAGAGAAAGAGAGAGAGAGAGAGAGAGAGAAAGAGCGGGGCGCCGTGACGGAAACGCGTGCTGCTCTCCACCTAGTCGCCTGTCTGCCAGCTCGCTCGCTCGTTCGTGCCGTTCGTCCGCTTCTCGTGTTCTCGCTCGCTCGCGTCGACGCTCGCCCGCTCCTGGTGAATTCGTATGGTGAATTATTGATCCGCGGCGGCGTGTGCGTGCGGAAAAACCGCCGTTGCCCGAAGGAGGAGAGAGGAAGGCAACTCCGGAGGCTAAGCGCGGAGGTCAGAGCAAGAGAGAGAGATAAGGTTTTAGAAGGGAAGGTGGGGAGAAACAGAGGGAGAGAGAGAGGAGAGAGGAATAGAGGAACCCGCGGAGCGGCGCGCGCGGTGGCGCGCGAGAAGGCGCTTGAAGCGAGCCGCACGTCACGGGGTGAGAAACGTGCGCTGCTGGTGTGATTGTATATTGTTTTGAAAAGTGTCGGCGCGCGCGAATGTGTGCACGCGACGCGTCGTGAAGCTGCTGAACCGGCGGAATTCTCGGCCGAGAGGAGACAGAGAGAGAGAGAGAGAGAGAGAGCTCGCGAAGAAGTGGTCAGTCGTTTTTGTGTCCGTCCTCGCGCGTATTGCAACTCGCGTGTCGAAAACAAAAGTACAACCGCGCAAAACGTCGCGTCGGTCGGAGCCCCCGCGCGTGCTGTGTTTCTCTTTCGTCCGCGTCTCTTGTTTGCACACACACCCGGATCGTCGTGGATGCGTGCGTAAAAAACGTGCCGGAAACGGGGGTTTTTCATTTAACGCCGCGATAACGCGGGAAAAAGTGTCGTTGGTTATGCACGCGGCGAGCGTCGAGCCGCGACGCGCGACGGACCTGTCGTCGGGTGAGTGAGTCCGAGAGAGGGAGGAAGTGCCGAGAGAGGATCGAGGAGAGGTTTTTGTTTTAAACGAGAGAGAGAGAGAGAGAGAGGGAGAGAATTACCGCGCGGGAAGAGAAGACTCTCGTCGCCGACGGAAAGGTGTTTTGAGATTTAAATTTTGTGTTTCTGTCGTCGTCGCGGACTACGCCGACGGCGACGACGGCCGACGACGAAGGGAAACGGCGCGACGAGGAGGAAGAGGAGGTTAATAGCGTCGTCGTCGCGCTGAATCGCGGGGAGAGACCGCCACGCCGACGTCGAGATTTTAACGTAAATCCGGCTTAACAAAGCAACGCCGTCGATTATTTCCGGAGGAAGCAACGTTCCACCTTCGCCACCGCGGCTTGGATGGATACTGTGCATTATTTCTGGAGTGAGTCTCTCTTTTTATTTATGTTATGTGCGTGTGTGACTCTGCGTGCGTGAGCGAGCGAGCGAGCGTGAATATCTCTCCTTCACAGCTCCTTTCCGTCTCTCCGTCGGTCATCGACGACACGAATGCGTGGACGCGAAAAAGGGCGAATGTAAACGTCCGCGCTCTGTTCGCAGCCGGTTTTTTTAAATCTTTTTCTCTGACCGACGAGATTTTCTTCCGATCGCGTGTACTAGCAGTGTATTTACTCGCCACCGGTGCTCGGGCTTGTGCAACAACGCTCTTTCTCGCGCGAAGAACAGCTGCGGTCGTGTCATTGTTTACGTGCGTCTTCTTCTACCACGCGCTCTTCTCGCACGCGCGTTTCGAGCATTTAACAACTTAAATGTCAACACGACAGGCTCGTCGTTGTTCTTAAAGTGTGCGGTTTGAAGCGGCAATTTAAATGTATTTTTCGACCGATTGTCTTTTGTACGCTTGGCAAAAATGCGGAAGTCAAAATCGACGTTTATTTTATCGAGAGAGAGAGAGACGAGTGCAATAAAAAATTCTCGAGTGTTTCTCGAAAAGACAAATACAGTCTCTACTCGCACATTTCGCGGTTTTTCTCTTGTAGATATGTAAAAAAAATTAACACTTTGGTGCGAGACAAAGAAAGAAGAAGCAGTGCTTGTGCGAAACAATTGTTAACGTTTGTCGTAATTGCAGTGTCAAGCGTAAAAGTTTATAACAAGATGCCATTATTTAACGCGCGGACGTAAACAAACAAGCGGAAGACAAACTTCTTCGGTGATAAAAAAAAAAAAAAGATTTTAATTCCGAGAATACATTTGCCAAGTTTAGAATTAAAACTACGATCGCGAGACTGCGTGTCACACATTCTCAGCAATCTCTCGATTTTATCGAGACGCAGAAGGATCGTTTCTTGAATCGATTACGTCAATCTGTTTTTACTCCCCGTTTAATCTCGTCGCACGCCGATAGCGCGGCTATCAATTCGCGAGAAGTTATCGCCGTCGTGACAAGTTTCCCCGAACGTTTCTTCTTTTTTTTTTTTTTTTTTCTTTTTTTGCGACAAATTTTCTCACGACAAGTGGGGCAAAGAGAAAGAAATCGAATCCGAATTACGTCTCTCTAATTTCGCGCTTGTAAACGCGACGAGCAATCGCCGGTCGCAATCTGTGTCGCCGAAGCGTGAAAAAAAAAAAAAAAAAAAAAAACGTCAGATGACAGTCAACCGGCGGCGGCGCGGTGACGTTATCACGTCAGCTTATCGAAAATAACTCGGCGCTAAACACGCGGCAATGCACCGTTACATAAATTTAATCGGATAACTCGTTATCGCGAGTAACGAACAATTGAGACGCAGGTACACTAGACACGCTCCAGTTTAACGGGCTGTTGATATTCGCTTATTTATTTGATACACCGGATTTGATACACGTTGGTAATACGCTCTCGAGTAATGATAATCGGAAAATAAATTCATTCGCGCGGTGACCGACAATTTATTAAATTAATAGAGATAAATAATTTGTGCGTTACGTTCGAATAATTAATAATATTATCGATATTATCGATTCTCTCTTACGCGCGTTTTAACGACTTTTTCCTTGAATGAAAATGTGATTTTCTAATAAAACCTGCTCCGTAACGTGTGTGTGTGTGTGTGTGTTCAAATTATTTATCTCTCTCTGTTAATTTAAATTATTGCCACCGTGAGAATTTTTATATATAATCTAATTTTCATAATTTTATATGTATCAAGATATTTTTTATTACATTTTAATATTTGTTTTATTGTGGTTTTATTATATTTGTATATTGTGTTTTATTATGTTATATAATATTTATATTTGTGTATATACACACACACACATGTCTGAAGTGAGACTCTCTTTTAAAAAAGAGAGTCTGCGTTGCAATTTTATCTGTGTACCGAATTCACGTCGAATGCGAACGCAGCTCGCACCAAGAGACGCTTTCTGATTAAAGCGCCGAACTTGAGTTTTCCTCAAACGCTAACGAATTTTTCCCTTCCCCCTCTCCCTCGGGGGTAGAGAGTCCCTTTTGCGGAGTCGTTTTCGCGTCGCAGTCTTACTTTCACGCACCGTTCGAAGTTTGATTGCGAACTCGCAATCAAGAGATTCCTCTTTGACTCTTTGTGCGAGTTCGCTCGCGCGAGAGTTTTACGCTCTTATTTTCGTTACTCGCTCGCAAAAAAAAAAAAAAAAAGAAAAGGTTGTTGCAACTCCGCACGATATTTAATTTCGTCAGCGCGGAGTTCGAACGGAGCGTATCAATTAACAAATAAATAATAAAAAGAAAACAAACAACTCAGATAGTAGAACGCATTATTTGCGATCTACAAATGTTGCACGTCCTTTGTTTACAATTTGGGAGATAAGTGACGATTGTGGGGACAAAGGCGCACGTCCACGTGTCGGGAATCCGGAATTATCTGTGCGTAATAACGCAACGCGGAACCGTGATAAGACGTTTCGCGTTTCGTCAGTCAACGCGATTTCCTCTTTCGGCGCGAAAAAACGCGTCGACGATTAACAGCGAGATGACCAGATTATTCGAAAATAGATACGCAACGATTGAAGATTTCGCGAAATGCACTCGCGATGTATTTGCGTGTGCCGAAAGCCGTCACAATGTGCGAAACGAAAATAACGCAATCTCCCACTTATTTCCAGAAACAAGCGCGTTTATTTATAGAAATCGTAAGAAAAATTATTAAGTTCGAAGTCGCGAAATTGTCTGCATTTCTTTCTCAAAGTTGGCCAAAAATTATTTCTCTTGCTCCAACATATGGAGCAAAAATACACCCCGTCTATTGCGCAAATTGACGGTGTCTGCCTTCTCTCTCTCTATCTCTCTCCTGCTGTGTAAAAAAACAGATTTATCTGGACACTTATATTAAGATTTGTCGTCGCTCAACCGAATCGATCTGACTTTCAAAACTCCGGAGGAAAAAAAAAAACTACACATATCGTCGTGCCGGAATCACATTGCGACGAGCTCCGCGGGATGCACGGGCTATTTCAATATCCGTCTCTCGCGGCGTGTTTCTCTATTTTCCGCGAATACGTCACCGCGACCAATTGTGCTAACATTTACAAATGCGTCCCCGCACTTTCTACAAACAGTCGAGCGCGTTCCGAAGTATATACGCGCGAGGGCTTCGTTCGTCCCGCGTCGGTGGCGGAGTTTAAAAAAAAAAAAATTCCGCCGTTGCAGGATACGAAAAAAAAAAAAAGTATTAACTTTTTCTCGCGGATAAAAACGAAATTTTCGCGAGTCGTCCGCGAGCAACTTGTTTTCTTCTTAGAGAGTAGCTCGCCGCGCTACGCTCGAGCCGGAAATTGCGACGCCGGAAGCGATCAAACGAAACGAAAAAAGTTTTCCGCAGTTTATGCCCAAGTAACTTTTTTCCCGATAAAACTATTCTCCGCGGAGAGCCAGAGAGAGAGAGAGAGAGGATCCGCGCAATATCGCACAGCTGTCAAAATCAAAGGCTCGCTCACGGAGAGCAGCGCGAATGTTTCCAAGACACTTTAGTTTCGAGATTTACGTACGCGAACCGCGTCGGATTAGCGGCATTACACGGCAATATATATATATACACGGTCAACGATTTATTTACCATCTGTCTCTCTCTCGCGAGCAACGTCTTCGTTTATCTCCTCGTTCGCGCCGCGTCATAATTCAAGATGGCTGACTCAGGTATCACTGACCTTTTGATATATATCGTTAAGGTCGGTTCTGACGTAAAATTTAACGGAAAGTCAGTCACTTCTTTGGCCGGTCAACAACAGGTGCAAGGTGCATTTCTCCTCTCTCCGTTCCGCTTCTCTCGCTTCGACCGGTCGGAGCGTTTCTCTTCCTCTTTTGCGCGCGAACCGCGCGAGCGAGGTGAATGAGTCCAAACCGGTAGGGCATGTCCGGTATCGGTGTGCGTTTCGATAAAATTCTTTATTCAAATCTATCTCGCGCTCGAGGCGCGCAACGAACGATACAGCCGTAATCTTTCTATCTTATCGCGGTCCCCGAAGAACAGGTAGTCGGGGAAACGAAGCGACTCCGGAAACGCGCTCTCGAGAAAAAACGTCGTTTTTCCAACGACGAGTATATTGTGTGTGTGTGTCGTATCGCGCGATTTGCAAATTTTCTCCCGCGTTTTGTCGATGTTTCAATTAGTCCAAAAAAAAAAAAAAAAGACTCTCGCGCGGGAAGTCGCGGTCTCTCCCGTTTTTCTTCACGTGCTTATCTTCCTTCCAATTACGCGAAATGTGTTTGCATTGGAATTTACTATCGCGTTATCGCGCGATATGTGAGAGTTTTTTTTAACAAATCGAAGACGCGCGCGAAGAACAGAGAGAGATTTTAAGTACAGGAAGTGTGACGCTGCGTTGTGTGTGTGTGTGTACGTTTATCGAGAGATAAATCAGCGAACAGAGCGCGGATTATGTCGCGAGTCGCACACACACGCTGCTTTCTTGACAATACGATCGACGGCTCTCTTTTCGCGAAAGCTCTTTGATCTCGCGACGTGATGATGCTCGCGGCCTTGGGAGCGCAACGCGAGCCGCGCATTGTTAAATGAATGGGATTGTTTGTACGCGCGGACAACAATTTTTCGCCCCGAGCCACGACTCGCCTTTTATTCTTCCCCCGTTTCATCCCGCTCGCGCGTCTCATACACAGGGTGTCTCGTGTTATTTTCTCTGGAAAAATTGTTCCTACACTTTCCAAATACTCTTCGAGAGATTTTCGAGCCGATTTGCGACAATTTTTTCGAATTAAAAATTTTTAATTATTGCGAAATAATTTAAGTTCGTTTAATTTCGCGGATTAAAAAATTCAACTCTCCGATAGAACGACGACGTTCGCTCTCTCATGCTTGAGAAGAAGGACGAAAATTTTCTCGCGAGAGATGGTATTAAAATGATTGCTGTTTTTTTTCTTTGTTTGCATTCCTGTTCTCCAAGAAGGCGGGAGGGGAGGGGGGCGCACAATGGAACACCTTATGGAAAGCGATGCAAGTTGCACAATACCCGGTCTACACATTAGTCGCAAGTTTCTCGCGGATATAAATAGGATGCCTTGTCCCGTTGCTCTACGAAAGGAGCAAATAGATTATCTCTCGCGCGCGCCTCCGACCCTCCGACAACGACTTCTCCTCTTCTTTCGTTTCTTTTTTTCCGCTTTCTCATCTCTCTCTTCTTCCCTCTTTTCTCCCCGGTCGTCGTCGCTTTCGCACTTCTTTTGCTCGCGCACGGTTTCTTCGGCGCGAGACGCGCGTGGCTTTCTATTTGGCGTAGACGGTGCCAAATCGTCAAGTAACTAAAATTATCGCCAAAGGTGTTGTTCTTCTCCTTCTTCTCCTACGGGATTGACTGGGTTTGCGCGCTTTCTCCGCGCACTTATTATCACTCCAAACTGCGCGAACGTTCGCGCGACAGCGGAAAATGATAATGTGCGTAGAAAGCGCGTAACTTTTCCTTTCTTCGCAAAAAAAAAAAAACCTCAATGGTTCTCTTGTCCCTTCCTCCGTCAAATGATTAACCGCGTGTATTTGATTTCTTGTTTGCACTTATGCAACATATTTCGACGCGGATGCGAAAAGATAATTTGCGAACAAACGTGCGCGCGCGCGCGCGTGTTATTATCCACACGTGGGATGTCCGACAGTAATTTCCTCTCCCTTTCCCTGCTGTCTTTCTCATTTCCCATTCTGTTGTCGACAAGTTTGCGCCTCTTTCGGGAGCAAAGCGCGGAAAATAACCCGCGCATAATTAATTTAATTTTTAACAGAATTTTGCGCGCGCTCGCGAGCGACGGCGTTCATATTTTTTAATTGCGCAACCCCCGAGAATTAAAACGTCCCGTGCCGCCACCACCGCCGCGGCGCAACATACTATTTGGCTAACGACACTTGGCGGCGCCGGGGCGAAAATGAGCTTGTTCGCCCCGGCGATTTCATTCGGCGAGAGATTAAAACAACTCCCCGCGATTAGTTACATCTTTCATCCAATGCGGTTTTCGCACAACACTGGAACATTATGCGGGGCACGACGACGTGATGACACGCCGCTCGCAATTATTCCGCGGCGATTCTCTCCTCGCTTCGTGGAAAAATCGCGCAGCGCGTTTATGACCGCGCGTACATTTGATCCAATCGCGTTTTATATATATATATATAGCGCTCGAGAAGCGCGGATATAAAATATTCATCAAGTTGATGGAAGATTTTCTTGTCGATACTCTCGACGTCGGTTAAACGCCCGTTCCAGACGGAACGATCCTCGAGCGATATCGCCGCGGCTCCTCTCATGTTGCGCCTCCTCGGTCTTCGATTTCAATGTTAGAAAGCGCAGGAAAATTGTTTCTTCATTCAGTCCTCGATTTATTTGATCAATTTCTTTCGCAGTTTTCACGTGGGAAAATAATTTCTTTGTTTTTTTTTTTACTAATTCTTTAAAACTTCTCCATCAACTGTTTTTGTTCATTCGCGGCGAAATGGCGAAACTTTTTCTCTCGTTCGTGATGTTGAGTAACAAATAATCGCAGTGCGTGAAACGACTCAAACTTCGTTTCTTCGCTTCATCTCGCGCGCGTCTACGCGCAATATGCGCAATTCATCGCTCACCGATGCCATTTTCCATTCAAGTGTTTGTGCATTTAATGACTTATATATCATCCTTTTATACGACATCTTTATAACGCTTATGCAAACATCAACGGCGCAGCAACGGTGAGTGAGTTGCGCTAATTCGTATTTAGAATGACGCATCGCAATTTTACGCAATGTTTCTTTGTTTTTTTTTTTTTTTCGCGGAATGTGATACAAAAGTCGAAACGAACTTGGTATTGTGATGTCGAATAAAAACTTGTTGCTTTTTTTCTTTCTTCTTTTTTTTTTCCTACATCAAAAGCCTTCGTACGTCGTAACGCGGGCAGATTTTAACGCGAAAGGTCGAACGTCACGCGGATTTTATGTACGTCCAAACCGGTGTAACCAGTCGGATTTAAAAGCGATTTAAAGTCCCGATCGTAACTTTCGAACGACTACCAGTCGTCGCCTCGACGACTTTTCCCGCGCGCGAATTAAGCAACGAACGATTTTAATAATATCGCTTATCACATTGTATCGCCGATTAGACGTAATCGACGTGTGTTTGTGTGTGTGTGTTATTACGCAGGTCGACTGGTTTCGGCGATGTGAGTCATGTATACGTCGTGCACGCGCGTCGTCCTTCGCTCTCTTCCTCGCGCGTTTTTGTCGCTCGCCGTGAATAATGATCATCCGCGTGTGCGTCAACGTATTTCGCACACGTATACACGTTCGCGAATTCGTAAACTACATATCGCTTTCCGCGGTAGATAAATCTGGAATATTTATTACGTTCGCACGACGCCAAGTATCAACATTTTTTTTGCCGAAGATAAAACGACGAAACAATAAAACCAATAATACGCGAAACATTAAAGATAAAATCGGTGACGCGCGCGCGAAACAATTTCAGGAGAATCTGAAATCTGTGAACGATTCACGAAGACAACGTACGTGCGTGCGTGTGTGTGTGTACTGTGTATATATTCTTTTCCCGCGCGCGGGCAAGGAAACGGACGGAATCGATAAACCGCCATCGGTACCGGCGAGCGCGACGATGCATATCGCGCGCGCTGTGCAGTCGGCGACGCGTGCGTTTATCTGGCAGTTTAATGCTAACAAACGCGCGCGATTCGATCGCGTGTTGAGTGCCACGTATGTGCGCGCCCAGCCGAGAGAGTATGTGCGTGAGAGACTCCGTCTCTCAACCCTCCTGTACCCCCCCTGTCGTACGGGGCCAGAAAATCATGGGGTGGCTTTACCACCTGGTCGGGCCACCCCCTCTCTCCGATGTTACATGGAATATACGCACAGAGAACAAACACACACACACACACGTGTGCGCAGTTCGGGATTCCCCTCGCGATTGTCTGCGCCCTGTGCACGTCTTTCTTCTTCCCCCTTCACCGCCTCCCCTTGTCCTCTAAAATAATGCGACACGCCACTGCGGGTCCGTCTGCATACCAGCCACTGGCTGTGCGATCACGCGATTCGCTCGTACGTATTGGTCACCCGTTGTACGGACTCGCAAACTACCTGTCCTCCGGATTTGAGTGTTACAGCGTTTCGATTTCTTCTTCTTTCCGCGCGCGGGTAACGTTGAAGAGAGAATTTACAGGTAGGTTTGGAGAGATTTTACAGGTATTTTATTTTTCGTCGATTTTTGTGCGCGTTGAATCTCATACGCGAGAGATTTATGTGTACAAGAACGAGACGTGTGCGTTGTCATATGTTCGAACGTCGTCGTGCGAGACGAGAAGTTGCTCGACTTGCAGTTTGTTTGTTTCTTCTCCCCTTCCTTTCCGACGCACGTTGCATTGTTATCGCTCGTTTGTACGGAGTCAGCGGACAGTTTTAATTATTGTGCAAGAATTATTCTTCAAATTACGGGTTTTGAATTTCTCTGTTACGAGATTTCTATTTCGGAGTGATTTTTCATTTCCGAGATTCGGAGTGATTCAAATTCTCTCTCGCTCTCTCTCCGTGTTTTTTATCGCGCGGGATAATATATTTGTTTATCTCGCGCAAGTTTTTTTTTTTTTTTTTTTTTTTTTCTGAAAAAAATAATTTGAAAAGAATTTGAATTTCAAAATAAGCGCGAATTGAAATTCATGCGCGCGCGAAATAAATATTTCACACACACGCGCACGCACACACACACACACAATATATATAAGTGGAGACTTTATGTGACGAACGTAATTCACTTCGGCTCGATAGCTCTTGTTATAAGCAACACGCGATATTGCGGGGGTTGAATGCAGTCGCACAACGACAGAGAAAGGAAAGTCATCGATCGCGTGCGTGTGTACGCGCGCGTACGGGATTTATTGTCGTTCGGCAACGACATAGACGCGATATTACGTTACGATAATTGTTTTCGATACGAGAGGCGTGTCGCTGGTAGGCTGGCGCCCTCCTCCCCTCGACATGACCCGACGGAAGTGCTTTTTTTTTTTTTTTTTTTACGGCTCTGCAACGAGTTCGAGAGAGAAAGAGATCGACAGATGCCGGTCGGAGATCGAAACTTCGATAACAAAGCACCGCTCGCGAATACCTGCAAGTATATCACATCTGAAGGAAATAAACGATCTTCTCGTCGCTTACCTTCAGTTCGAGAATATTTTTACACGCTCGCTGTTTCGGATGTTTTAATCGCCCGATTTACACATCGGGGACAGAGGAGTTTTTTTTTTTTTTTTAAAGAATCGGAGACTCTTCTGGGATTAAACTCGCTGACCTACGAACGTTCAAAATTGATTATACGAGTCACCTGCCGTAATTAGAAAAAAAAAAAAAAAAAATAGTCCGCAGTTTCGATTGCGGAAGAGAGTTGCCGCTTGAAAAGACCGATGATTAATATCGCGCTGTGTAACTCGACTAATGCGAAGTGAAACATTGAAGACTGACAGCCAATATTAGTCAAAGGCCGATACAATCTTTCTAAGAATTATATCGCGCGAATTTCCGTGTACCATTAAAACAATATCGCGTCTGTTTCATCGGAGGAAAAACAGTTTCCGGATGTATGTGTGTGTGTGTGTGAATTTATTGCTCGTAGTGTTTTATTTTTAATATGAATTTATAAATTAATTTAAATCGATAGATGTTGTTGCTCCTCGCGAGCGGAAGTTGCGATGATAATAATTTAGCCGGGCTCGAAAGGATAATCGGCGCCGGATCAATCGACTAGAAAGTCTCGGGAGCGTGAAAAAATTTCGCTCGATAGCGGATTTCTCGCAGCGGTGACCTCGGGGAGTAGTCGCCGCGTCCTATCCTATCGCCGCCGCGTATCCTCCCGCCGCGTCTAATTATCGCTTGATATTTTCTAGAAAGCGCAAGAGGATCGGACACGAGCGCGTGTAATGTTGCGCGCGCACACACACACACACATACACCGAGGGCAGGGTCGCGAGGATTATAAACAACAATCTTCCGCCACGTACAATGGCACGGGGCTCTCTTATCGACTCGATTAAAGACGATGATTTAAACGCGCGGCAAATATCGGCGCGCAACGGGTCGACCGGTTAACTAGAAAGTTGAAATATTTGCGGAAGTCGTGAGACGGGAGATTTCTCGCATGAGTCTCTCCCTCTATCTCTCTCTCTCTCTCTCTCGATGGTCTATGGAATGATCTCGATCGGCGCGAGGTCAGCGATTCGCCAAGGCGATCGACAAGTTCCTCGCGCCGTGCGAGGAGAAACATTGCGGTTACGCACTCACACGCGCGTGAAAGTCGTTTGATCGGACCGTTGAAACGCGCAATAGAAATATTATAGTGCGAGAGAGAATTGTCGGATTTTTTCCTCTTTATTCACAGTCGTTCGCCTTGTCTCTCGGCAAATAATTTTTCTCGGATTTGTCTCGTAAAGCCGAATCGTTGGAAGAAGCCGAAGCCCTCCCTCCCTCCCAGATAGAATCTTCTCTGTGATCTCGTAAAGTTTTACGCAAAAGGATTCTCGGCCAAATTGTCTTCGATATTATTTCACGATTAATACGCGAGATTTTCCATTCATTTGAAAAATGACGCAAAACTCTCCGCGCGAGCAATTTAATTTTTTTTTCTTTTTTAAACCGTCCGAATTAGCTCGAAATGACAAAAAGTCGCGCGGGGGATGTAACTGAAAGTATTTCTTCTTCGAAAATTCTCGTTGAGGAGAGTCCCGACGTGAAATAATTTACGCGCGCGAAAGCGTAATAAGTTACGTGCCCCCGCGCGCGTGTGTGTTTCACCTCGAAAACGGAAAACCGAGAGAGAGTTCGAAGAGTGAGAAGAGAGAGAACCGGCGGGAGAGACGGTGCTGATTTTATTTTCAAGGATGAATAAGGAGCTTATAGCCTCGGCACTATTTCCAGCGGTCCATTAGTTCGTTGACTAGGAGAGGAAAAATGTAATAAACCGCGACACGTCGCGTCTTCCTCCGACGCGATATAGAACCTTCCGCGTGCGGGAGAAAAATTAAATTGCTTCGCCTTCCTTTTTCTCTTCTCGTCCTCCTCGTCTCTCCCTCTCTCTGTCTCGCGCGCGCGCGAGTAACGTAGATTCACCATTCGCTATTCAACCTGACAGAGCTTCCGCGTGGAAAATTCTCGCTCCCGCATCCTTCCGCGTAAAACCTTCATCTGCAAATGATGAAGAATTAATCTCGGTGAAATTCAGTTGGCTGTTTTTTTTTTTTTTTTTATTTGCTCATTGCTATAAACGATGAGATGAAGAAAAAATTTCTCACTTGCGAGAATGAACTTTTCGGAAATGCGCGAAGCGAGAAAAACGTTATCGTTACTGCAATGGAGAAAAGAGAGTATTATTTTTAAGGAAATAATAAATTTTTAGAGAGTGCAACGTGTTGTTTTTTTTTTTTTTTTTTTTTTTTTTTTTTTTTTTTTACATCTTAATTAACGCAACGCGTTTTCGCACGATCTACGCGGGAATTCGATTGAGGTAGGAGCGAGGTTTTACAGTTACGACCTGGTGTTTACGAGGATCCTCCCTATTCTCTTTCTCCGCGTATAAACGTTATTTGTACGTGTAGAGAGCCGCCACGAGGTTTCTCTCTCTGTCTCTCTATATTGTTCTCTCGCTCCCGTCGTGCCACCAATGTCGCTGTTCTTCTACGACGAGGGTGACGACGAGAGACGACGACGACGACGGTATTGCATTAACACGCTCAAATGGAAATTGCAGCGTCCTGGTCATCCCGACGTTTCGTGGGTGCGTTTACGACGTCGTTTCCCGGGTTTTAATGAACAACGAGAGCGATGAGGGACGTATCCCGCGTGCCTCCTCGCCATTTGTCTAATTGCGGATCATGCGAGTCCAAGACTGCGCATCGAGCGCGCAATGTCGCGACTCCTGTGAAGAGAGTAATTAAACGCAAAGTACGACGCTACTAAAATTTTATTTAAAGTATAAATGTTGCAAGTTACTTTATTAATTGTCGTATTGTGTTTTGTTTATTATTTTATTTTATATTTTTCATACGCCGCGTTTTTATATATATATATATATTTTTTTTCTATTTAATCCGAACGTTTTTCTTCTCTTCTGTTAATTTTCGCGATTGTTATTAAAATTTACGCCAATATCGCGAGTTTGCTTCAGCGTGCACTCGCGATTCGTTTGCACTGTCGAGGTTTTTGTCGGTGGGTGTGTGTGTGTGTGTGCGCGCGGTGCGTGCGTGTGGACGCGTCGGGGCTTCTTCAGCGTGTCTACTTCGCAGAACTGACCGAGCACGCGCGCGTAGCCTCCGTTGAGCGTGGAAAATCGTTGACGAGGGGGAACTTTCTAAGTGCACGCTGCATAATCCATCGCATGTCGAGCTGCCGTTGTGCACATATTTGTGTCTGTGTGCGTGCGTGTGCGTGTATGTACTCGCGCGCGCTTGCTTGCTTGCTTGCTTGCGTCTCGTACCACTTGTACGATCAACTTTCGACCTCGATGAAAATGTAACAGGTAGTTTTTTTTTTCTCTTTCTCTCTTCGGCGGAGAAGAGACACGGGGAAAATCGTTGTGTATCGCGAATACGTACGTGTGTGTGTGTATGTACGTAATATTTTATGCAACTACCGCGTTGTGCGCGGAAAATGAAGAAATCGCGTTGCGGTCGCCCGTTATCGCGCCCGTTCGATCTACCGTTGCTGATTTCGATTCGACGCGAGTCTCTCGCAAACTTTTCGCGAATTTGCATCCCGCCGAATGCCCGCGCGCGTCTCTCTCTCTCTCTCTCTCGGCGTTGTTATTAATTGCCTGCGCGTGTAACCAGGCGCTTTTCACGGGAGCGTGTCAGGCGCGCGGATTTTATGCTAAGCGATCATTGTGTTGGTCGCTTCGGACTTCCGCGAGGTTAATTAAGAGAGGACGCGCGTATTCATGCTCCAAAGCAAACATTTATTTCTTTACTCGGCAATTTTCCAACGCGAGAGATTACGTCAGCATTTCGATAGGACGTGCGTGCTATTTTCCACGCGTACACACATGCACACACACACCGAGAGAATTGACACGTCGAGAATTTTCGGCGATGTCCTTCAATTCAGTGAGAAACTCCTTGTGTGCTTTTCTCTCTCTCTCTCTTGTTCTTCGTAGCATAATGGACTATCTCACAATTTTTTTGTGCGGCGCGAAAAGTAGATTAGATCAAACAGTAGAGGCAAATCTGTTTGTTCAACAATAGAGCTTCATTAAGTTTTAACGGGGCCAAATTGTCCCCCTCCGTAATTGCCTCGCAACGTGCCCGAATAACCTAATTGCGCGCTTTTCTTTGTGCATTCGAGAGATATGTGTGTAATAACGTGGCAACAAATACACACAGCGAAAACTTAAGCGTTCGCGCTCTCTCAAATCAAAGACGTCGAATTGCAAATTGTTGTCGCGTTCGTCCCGAGAACGGGCGCGAGACACACAGCGCGAGTAGTTTCTGAAAATAATTTGTGAACGCGATATTAATTCTACTTACGTATACGCAACATTCGCGAGTTCCACGAAGGCCGCTCACCTACGCTTGGAACCGAACCAAAATTCACCGCCGCGGAAGAAACCCACGAAAAGACTTAAGCGGTAAGACTTCAGCATCAGAGCAAATCGCGGTCTCTCTCTCAAACGTATAATAATCGCGTTTCAAGAAGAAAAATCGCCTTTTCTCCGATTAGCTGATTTCGTTAATGCTCAAGTCTCAAGTTACATCGCGTAGTTCCCGCGACGATGTTCGGCGTCGCCATCAGAAAATTACAGCGGTCGTTTGCTTGATGGCTTCTGCTCGCGCGGTACGTCGCTTTTAATTATCATTACCGCGCGACAATTGCACGGCGAAATTTTGCAAAGTTTACGCGCGCTATTTCGATCCCGCGCGCACGTGTTCCCGTCGCTTGTCCCATTCCGCGAACTCTCGTATTATTTATCGTATTATTTACGGAAATATTTACAAATATATTATCGCAAATAAAATGTACATAAATATCGTAAAAAAAAAAAAAGAAAAAAGAATAGCAAGAAATTCCTGTACGGCCAAGAAAAAAACATTTATTGAAATTTTTGTTTTGCCGATAAAACGATGAAACAAAAACTTGAGTATGCCAACAATTTTTCTTGCTGGCCGTGTTATAGCAAACATTTTTTTTTTTCATGTAAAAATATATCTATACAAATTAAATATCATATAAATATATTTATAATTTCTATATGTATTTAATTAATACATGCATCAACTTAATATTTAATTTGATAATATTTTTACTGATAACGTCGTGTAAAATTTGTTTTAGAAAAATCGTGAAATAATGTTTGCTTGCGACAACGTTAATTAGACGTCGCTACTCGCGTGTGAAATATCGTCACTCGAATGCGAAACTTAGTTTTCTCTTCCGGTGTTCCTTACCCAGCGCTTCCGAGAAGATTCGCCGTGTCATTTTCTCGCGTTATTATTGGTCCTCGGACCAGATTAGATTAACGTGGCGGTTATACACCGGCCGCGGCGGCGTTTGCGTCACGTGGAGGAGGATGGGATTCTCATTCGCTCTCTCCCATTCCACATTCTCCATTTCGCTGATCTTCGTCTCTTTCTTCTCCGCGTCTCTCCTCGGAAAGCTTGATTTGTCACAGTTGCCGCTCGTATTAGCGCGGTCATCTATCACGAAACCGGCGCTTGATTCTCGCAGTCTCTATTTGTGCACTGTACCGTGTACTACCTTCTCGCGGAGAGAGAGAGACAAACACTATTTTATCTATCTATCTCTCTCTCTGTTTGCAACACGAGTTGATGCACAAAGAGACAAACGCAAATTTATATTTCGGGATCGCCCGTTGTTGCGAATAAACGTAAATTATTTCGAGCATGAATATCTCGCTGTATTCAAATTATCTCGAGAATTCGTTTTGTTGCCCGACTTCAGAGAATCTGCTAGATACTTTCACAAATCCATCATTTTATCATTAACATTGCGCAGAGGAAAAGAGAGAGAGAGAGAGAAATTGGCACAACAATTTCGCGAAACGGTATTTTTTCTCTCTCTCTCTCTCTCTCGCGCGCGCACCAATTTGTTCCTTCCTCACGTCTATCATGATGTTCGTTGCTTGCACGGCGGTTTATCATAACACCGCCGCCCGGTGGTCTCTCTTTCTCTTATAGTAGCTCGTCGTGTATAGCAGCTCTTCGCCGCTCCAGTTTTATTTTTATGCGCAGATGGATTTATTTCCGGCGGTAACCGCGTTCGTAGGACCGTGTACGGACTGTAAATTTATCAGCGCGACGTCTCTGCCCCCGCGCGCGCGCGCGCGCGGTGACCAGGTGGACATGACGCGCTTTTTCTCGTCCCGCTTTTCCACAATCCCGCCAACTTTTCCCGCCCTTCGTATTAATTGGCTGTCTCTTCTCCGCCGCGCTCTCGCAAAGCGACGTCCATTATTAAGTCGCTGCTAAAGTTGACGATCAAATAAAATATTCCGAATGTGTGTGATATATTTCTTTGCGAACAATATGTTTCGCTTTTAACGGGAAGAAAAATCGAGCGGGGGAATTTTGATCTGAGATAATTATCTGATATTTATTTTTGAGAAACGCGAAAGGAAACGCGTAATTATTATATAGGAAGAATTTTCGCACGAGTTCGTGATTGTCTGAATTTCACAGAAATTGTCGTCGCGCGCGTTTTTAGTTTTTATGTCGCGACACGTTTATCTCAAAATTTTCTCAATGCGGTAGTTTTATCGCGCTGATAAATGACCTACATGTGATAAGCTCTTGATCAATCAAAAGGAGAAAAAAAAACGATCCAAGTTACGACACAGATTTATCTTTCACTTCGTATCCCCTCCTCCCCTCTTTAATATACGATCGTCCGTTATTTTCTACTCGCGCGCGTGTTTCCGCATCGAGAATTGCTCGGATCTTTGTGCTTCTCGGTCTTTCGAAGCAATCGAACGCGATAAAGGACGCGCGCGATCCTGAAACAAGCGGCGCGGGTTTCGTTAGGACTCTCTCGGAGACTCTCCACCACGGAGAGTTTTCGGTCGGTTCTCCTCCGCGGACGGAGGGCCGTCTAAGTTTATCCGCGTTATTTCTGGCGGGAGCTGACGCACCGCTTCTTCTCTTCTCTCCTCTCTTTTCCCACCGGGGTTGTGCGCTTCTAAAGAATTATCTCCGCCAGAGCGAGACCAAGCGATACAAAGTTTTATCCGTCGCGGTCCGAAACTGTGTTGTTTCGCCTCCTCTTCGCGCGAAGACACGTTCAACCGTCGGGGGAGCTCCTTTATCTCTCGACAATTTTATTTACTCGCTATCGATCGGCTCGCGATTCCGCGAGGTAATCGCGGATCGGGTTTCCGACGCACGCGTTAAAACGTGCGTTTCGAAACACGTGTAAGTTGGTCGTCGCGGCCGACGCTCGATCGAAGCCGTCACGTTGCGTGCTAACGTGCACACACACATACACACACACACACGTGCGTGTGAAAGACAGATAAGACGTCGCAGAAAAAAGATTAAGTTACCGAGCTTCACCTGTTAACCTGAAAACTGAGTACCGCCGCGGTAATCTGCGGCTCGATGCACACTTCGACGTCCGCGCTAACTCGCTCTTTTCCCCCACCGTCCCCCTTTTCCTCGCTCCGTCTTCGTTCCTTTTTTTTTCCTTCTTCCCCGCTGCAATCCGCAGATGGTGTCGGATTAAGCATTTCCGACGTCGCCGTGTCAGTTAGATTCGTTAGTCCGGAATTAGCGTCGTGAAAGAAGTTATGAATATTTCTCGCGAGCCTTGATGGGACTCGTTGCGTCTTATTGCCGTATTCGCAGATTGCTCCCGGCCGGAAATATCACGCCGGAAAGTGATTTGGAACAGAACACTCCGGAAATGTTTATGTTACTTTTGCGCTCATTTCTCTGTACTTGCGTGTAAAATGTATTTGTTTTACATCTCATAGACACGTAATGTTACACGCGGAAAATCGAGTTTTTTTTTTTTTTTATATATTGCGGCAAGAAAAATTTGAATTTTTTTGTTTCATCAACAAAACGTTTCGTTGGCAATTCAAAAAATTCAAAAGCAAGTTTTTCCCCCTGATCACGTAGCGCAATTAATCTTCTTGCTATTCTAACGAATCTTTTTTTGTCCCGTACGTTGTACATTTTTTAATAAATTAATATTACGCATGTAAAAATACAAGGCTCGTATTTTCGCACGTGATTCTCCAATTACCACGCTCGTAGATATTTCCGGAAATATCGAGCTCATAGAAAATACGTTCCAAAATTTGTGTGTCACATTACAAATTTCCGCGTTACTGAATTTCCAACGAAAAGTTTCTCTCGAGATTTATGCGTAAATATGAATAATCACCCGCGCGACATGCGTGTGACACGCGAATTATTATAATGTCAGCGGTTGTTGGTCAGGATTTTACTTTGAACTGGGAGTAAAAATAGCCGTTGAATAGCATGTAAGTTATTATAACACGAGGGGGATGGAAACTTTATTTATATTCTCCCAATAACCGAGAGGAGAGAGAGACCGCGAAAAAACATCAAAGAAACCAACGCGATAAAGGATCTCGCTTTGAGAATCTTGACGTTCATCGACTTTTCGTGCACTTAATGTGATAACGACTGCGAGTCACAAGTTTTTTGACAGATCTTGTACACGAGCGATTGTTAAGTATCCGAAACGACGCGCAGATAAGCGACGGTGTGCATCAGTGTTGACAAGAAGAAGTTTCTTCATCCTTCGGGAGAACAAATGTCAAACGCTGGCTCGTTATCTCGTTGGTATGACAGCTCGCCATAGTGTCAGCCATTTACGATATTGATGACTTCATTGTTTGACAATTTCCACCGAAAGAAATTTTTCGTGTTTTCGAGTGAAATGGTTTTTCTGTTCCACCATAATTTTCGGAAACAAGTGAAAATCGCGGCACGATCCGGCAAATTCGAAAATCTCAATTGCCACAGTGCTGAAGAAGTGCGCAGCCGGTGCAAAAAATCACCAAGAAACACCTTGACGAGCTGTCGCACAAACGCACTGCGTGCGATAATGAGTCAGCGTTTGACACTTGTTCTTCCGGATACTGAAACTTGTCAACAGCAACGTGATAACAGCACCGTGTCGCTATCTGCGCTTTCTGTTGTCTATCAATCGTCCCTCGCACTCGAGAATGACGCCGAGAAACCGTCAACACACATCCGAACGTAGCGTCTCGTTGTTTTTTTCTCGAGCGTCCTGTCTGCGTTAATTACGATCTCCGCGATCAGATTGCAGACGTCGTCGCTAAACCGATTCCGCGAAATCGACGGGAAGTCGATCCTCTCGGTTTTGCGATTCGCACGAAATTTTCGGCATGACGAGAGAATAATAACGGCGTCGCAATAGCCGCAAAAGTTGCCGTCCTAGTCTCTCTCTCTTTCTCTCTCTCTCGGAGGGCCCCGGACCGTGAGGCCCCCAATGCGTGGAGAGAGAGAGAGAGAAAGGAAGGGAGGGCTACACGCTCGCTCGCCCGTTTGTGAATTATTCATTTTGGGACCGTATCAGCCGTTGGACCCCCCGTTCACGTGATCGCTCGCCGGCCTATACATATGTATATATCGGCTGAATATCCGCGGGGACACGTGCACGTATACGTGTATAGCTCAATACAGCGCTCATCTTCCCCTGTCACTCGTTTATTCCTCTTCCGTCCCGAGCGAAACACGTTCCACGTATCAAAACACTTGTCGAAATAAATGCTCGATTTCCACATTCTCGACGAGCGATTGTGCGGACAGGTTCGACTGAATTTCTCTTTTCACGATCCTCGCGTAATACTGGCTTTCTTGTTTTTTTTTTTTTCTTTGACGCGATGCTATAAAAGTTCTTTTTTAAATTCGGAAATTACCGAGGACACGAGCAGAGAGACGTCCGCGACGACAGCAGATGATTTCCATCTTACTTAAGAGAGAGAAATAATAAAATTTTAAATAAAATTATTACACATTTCTTAGTTTAGACTTTCAGAGCCTTAATATTCTTTATTAATTAATAAAATTATTGTTCTAAAAATTTATTTCAAAAACACTTGATATACGATTCCATTAAATATAAATCGAGAAATGGGACTTCGAGAGAGTTTTCACACGCTGGATGTATACACGTACGAAATATATTTCAAACGTGTAAATTAATACACGTAGAGAAAATTCGAATGACAATTCTAAAAGAATTCTAAAAACAAATTGTTATGTTTAATTCGAATTTTCTCCGTGTCTCAAGTTACACAATTAAAAACACATAGTTTGCACATCCAACGTTTGACCCTCGAAGTTGTAATTTTTGATTTAGTTTTGAAGTTTGTCAAATTTATTAAAATATTTGTGCGATTTGCGGGAAAGAAAGTTTCGCCGAGAAAATCGTCTCGATATCCAGCCTTTGTCTCGTTCGCTCCCGCCGATATTTATCTTTCGCGAGAGATCAAGCCACTTGCTGATAAAATTATTGCATTCTACACACATCCTCCATTTTTCACACCCGCTTTACGTAACGTGGGCGGCCCCCCGAAACAGCGCGCGGCAACAGGCGCGAGAGAGCCTTTGCCAAACGAACAATTAACCTCGAACTTGTCGCCGACCTCCGTCGGCGTTTACGAACTTTACGTCGTCGACACGTTTAACTCCAGTTTCTCCGTGACGATACGTCACGTCGTGAAATAACGCGCGCGTGCGACGTAAAAAAGAAAAAAAAAAAAAATTCGCGCGCGAAGGTCCGCGATTGCGCGAGAAGCGCTTGTATAACGTGCGTTTCGACCGTTTTAAAAATAGTTCCCCCGTTGGCCAACATTGTATCGCGGGTAACATCTCGACTTGTCCCAAGAACAGCCTCACCTTGAAAGTTGAGCCGCTTCACTTGCTGGCAATAGCAATCATTTTTATATATCGGGATGAGTCACACTCGGCACGCAGCAGCAGCTTCCAATCGATCGTCGCCGCGACGCGATTTCTTTTTTTGTTCGGTCGCTATAAATCAATTGCAATTACATTGTTATTTCAAGCGCAAGAGGTGCTCTCGAAGAGGTGACGAAAGTGGCCTTCGAAACTTGAATCGAATTGCAAAAGCGCGCGGATAAAAATGTAATTGCGAATTTATTCGAAAATCACACAAATCATCCACTTTTCTGGGAAGTGGGCAGCGGATAATTGTTACCGTGTTGTTAAAACACTGTGTGTCGAACGCGCAATGAGCAAAAAGCTCATGCTGATTTATCGCGCGCGCGTGAAAAAGCGAGACTCTCATCAAGAGCTCAGCAAAATAGCCGAGAGCACGCTTTTGAAAACGAACCCTTTCCGGACAGGCCGATGGTTAACCCACATGTGCTCGCCCGCGAGAGAGAAAGAGCGCGTGTGTGATGATGGCGACGGCGGCGGGTGGCGGCTTAGCATCATTGAAAGGTCAACACTTGTAGCCCGAGAATGCACACTTGTCGCCCGGCTCGTTTACAATGCACGGTGCATCCCGTCAACGACAAACACGTCGCTTTCCTTCGGGTTCGTTCACCCCGCACCGAAATATATTTTGAATCCACGTATACGTTACGTACCTCACACGCCTCATCGGCCGAGAAGAGAGCGCGAAGAAGAAGCGAGAGTGACCCGGGGGAGGGTGGAGAGGAGTTTTTTCCGCGTCATAGACGCGGTCAAAATGAAAACGCCGGAGTCGATTCACGTCGGAGAGCCGTAAACGTTCGAACACGCACACACTCGATTACGAGATTATCAATTTCCCGGTGCTCAAATATTCACACGGTTTTAGCGACTATTTACATTGATATATTATTCACATGTTTGTCGCGCGGATTCGACTAAACATAGAAAATACATAAATGTATTTAAAAAACATTCCGTTTGAATATTATTTGCTCGAGGTAACCGCGAATTGCAGATTTTCCCAGAAATGTTGTACGTGTGTGTGTTTTCGAAATAAAATAAAGACGCGACAAGTGTGCGCGCGCGATTATCGCGATCGATAATTTATTAATCGATATTTTTATTTGACATTGACAGACGCGTTCGTTTTTTTTTTCCTGGACTTTGCGACGCGCAATTGCTCCCGGCGGGGGGATCTTTCGGAGAGTTATGCAATCGCGGATTTCTCCGAACGGCGGAGTAATATGTTCGGTTTTTTTTCTTTCTTTCTTTTTTTTCAACAACGCGCAAAAACTCGAATATCCGGATCGTTCGGTCGAATCACGTTGCCTTTCCGCGGATGCAATTTCGCCGTCACGTGTGGTCGCGTCTCGACGCGGATGCGACGCGACGCGTCGCGGCGCTCCAATTAAACCGGCCCGAAACGAATTCCCCATCTCGCCCGTCCGTCCGTCCGTCCGTCCGTTTCCATTTTCTCCTCCCCCGAACTCCATCTCCCGAGCTTGTTGTATTTACGTGTCAATTCCGCGCGTTCGACTCCGGCGCTCGAGGGAGGGAAGAGGGAAAAGCATTCGACGGAGAAGGATGGGAAAGGCATCATCATCGCGGGGTGGTATCTAGAATTCGAAGCTTCGGGCCGGTTCGTTTGGCGCGAAGCCAGACCGACTTACCCAATTAGGTTTCATCACTGGGTCGGCAGCTTCCCTGGCTGCCAATATTTGCAATACCTAACTAAACTGATCCAATTATAACCAAACCGCCGCTCCATCACCCGATTGACATATAGCTGCGCGCGCCAGATACACGAGAGAGTGTAAAGCGCGCGCTTCCCCGACGTTCATCATCCGCGCCGTTCGGGGCGGAAAGGGGGCTCGTAACTCGCGGGAGGGACGTCCGTGATAACTTCGATCCGCGGATCGTTAATTAAAAAGTTGACACGCGGAAAAGACACACCGCCGTTTCTCGCTGAGAAAGTTGTTATTATTTTCGTCGAAAAAAACGCAATTCGATCTCTCTTCTGTCGTCACTTGATTGAAAGAGAGAATTCGCGCGAGGAGTGAATTAACACAATTTTTGCGACAAATTGATTGAATAATTTTTTCTCGCGACAAATTACAATTAATGCGCGCAACACACACGAAGTTCTTCTTGAAAGAACAACTTCGTCACTTGTTATTTACAGGATGTGTAATAGCAACATTTGTAATTGCTCCGTTCTCCGTTCGATTATTCTCGTTTTTTTTTGCGTCACTATTGACTAATGACTCACGACGGTTTGCTTTATTAAACGCCGTGTGCGCATCTGTTCTCATCGCCGTGCGCGCAGCAGAAATAGACACCTCGCAGGTGTATTTTTGACTCGTCATATTCTGATATTATTAGCTCGGACGCAAACACAGTGGTTGTGACAATTACCCGTCCGTTTTTTTTATCGATACGTTTGATATCTCAGATCGCGCTCGGGGAAATTAAATTTCAACAACGAAATCGCGCGCTATTGGGCGAGACTTTTATACGGAACCAATGCAACAGAATTTGCCTTTTTTTTTTTTTTTGCCCCGTTCCCCTTTTCTTCATCCTCGGCCCTTTTTGGCCGATCATTCCCGACGGCCATTATTCTTTCTTTCTGTTATAACCGCGCGCGCGCGCGCGCGTTTATCACGAAACCCCTCGCGTCATGAATAATAAATTCCTCGGCGAAAAGTTCTCCGCGCGCGCGGTTTTGCCCAATCGAATTCGCATTTCGGGATACTATGCGAAGGAGCGTTTCTTGTTTCCTCGCTCGCCGGAAGCGCCGTACCCTCCACCGCCCCCTCGCGCTCCTTCCCCGAAAGTCTTCCCACGGAATATTCGCGAGTTTCCTACAGCCCGTTAATTTATTCCCCGTCGATAGGACCTTTCCTGGATTCCCGATCGCGCATACACACACACACACACGTGTACGTATGCAATGAGCAAACGCGGTCTCGAGGTCCGAGAAGAGAGTCTACGGTAGTCCATTGGCATTGCAGCCCAGTAGAAACGTTACCAAGCGAGCGGACGAGAGAGAGAGAGAGAGAGAGAGAGAGAGAGGGGTGAGAAGGGGTGCACCGGGTGTCTATAAAGGAGAGTTCGACGGAGGAAGGTTCGACGGGGAGGAGGCGAGGGGAGGGCGCGCACATTCGCCGCTATTCCGGGCATTCGATTTGGTATTTTTCTTTGTGTATCGCGGATAGTTGAAATTGTTCCGCAAGCAGGGCATTGATATATCGTCCCGCGGGTCCTTTGAGCTGCCCGCGCGGCTCCGAATTATCGTTCGCGTACTCTCACGGAACGGTTGCCCTCTTCCTCTCCCCCCCTTACTCTCCCCCGCCCTCGTCCCTTCCCTTTTCGTCGTCTCCTCTCTCCTCTCTGGCCCTTTTCCTTCTTGTCCGAGCCGCGATCACACTCGTGCATCGCCTCCTCCCTCCCTCGTCTTCCCGCTCTTTGTCTATCCCTTCTCACCCCTTTCTTCCTCCTCCCCCCCCATCCCCGCAAACCCGAACTACCGGTCAATTTATCCGACAGGACCTTCGCTTTATTTCGTCTGGAAACGCAGAGGCCCCTGCAAACACGGACGACTTTTCCATCCGTCGTGCGCTTCCCGCGCGAGTGCTCCTGCACTCGACTCCCTCCCCCCTTCCCGTCTTTACTTCCTTCCTTCATTTTGTTGTTCACCATCGCGATCAGTTTTTTTTTTTTTTTCGACGTCACGGTGTCGCATCTCGACCTCAACATAGCGCGGAGACATGTGTTTGCAATTATCCCGAGTTAATTAATTAGACAATTGTATCTTTTTGTTGCGAATGTGAGAAGAGATCACGAGGAAAAGAAGAACAAAAATAACACATTGAGGGCATTTTTTTTTTATACGAAAAGAATTTTATATTTATCTTAACAGATGTTTTTGCGAGTCACATCCGTTTCAAATCTCCTCCCTCCCTCTCTCGCTCTTTGTCCGGTATCGAAAACGCGGAATTGTCTTTTTTTTTTCCCCGCGGCCCCGCCCGTCTGAATGAACGGCGCGCGCTACTTGTTCCTCTCTTTCGCGCTAATCGACCCGAACGATTATCCTGTAGCACCGGTTTTTCGCGCGCGCGGAGAGAATGGCGATTTTTTTTTTTTTTTTTATAGGGTTCTCCTTCCTTTCCCGCTCGAGAGTACGTTCCGCTGTATAGGATCGGGAACTCTGAAGGACCAAACGACGGCACGAGGGAGAGCTTCATTCTTGCCTCTCGATTTCAGACCCGCGTACCTTCTTATCCTGGAACTATGGCGCGCGGATGGCTCTCTACTCCCTTTTCTTTTTTTCTTTATCCTCTCTTTCGCTTCCTCTTCTTCTCTCCCGGAGAAAGAAAGAGAGAGAGAGAGAGAGAAGAACCTTCTTGCCTCGCGCTCATCCGCTTACACCGAAAGTCCGAGCTCCCCTTTGTGTGTAACGGTGAATCACGAAAGGGCGAGGGGGCCAGGTCGACCGCGAGAGAAGAGAGGGATAGAAGGAGAGAAGGAGTAGGAGGAGGAGGAGGAGGAGGAGAAAGACGAGAGGGGGTCCGAAGAGTGGCGTGGGAACAAAGGAAGGCGACGAGGAGGAAGATTCAGAGAGACGGCGTATCCAGCCTCTCTCCCAGCTTTTACTCTCTCTCTCTCTCTTTCTCTCAACTTTGCTCTTCTCTTTCTTTTTCCGCCGTCCCTCACTTCCTCGCCGCGGGAACCTTCTTCTCTCTTCCGCGCCTCCACGATCTATATATCTTCGGGGCTTCCAATAAGAAGAAGTAAATCACTCGGAGAGAGAAGAGACGCGCCGTAGTCGTCGTCGTCGTCGTCGTCGTCGTTGTCTTCGGCAATCGATCGTTTTTCGGGCGAAATTATTTGCCGTCTCCGCGCGCGCGCTATCATCTGTTACCTCTCCCCGCCCTCTCCTCTTATCGCGTTAAAATTAATCTCCGTTGTCTGTTAAGTAAGTGCTCGTTCCCGGCGCGCCGCGAAAGAAGCGCGCGCGCGCGCGCGGTGTAACGAGAAATTGACATAAAGGGGGCTCGGGTCTTGGGGTCAACCAGTCAAGTAGCTCCTCGACTGCCGCCCTCTCTTCCCCCCCTCCTCCCGCCTACCCTTTCTCTCCGTCTTGCGTTCTTTTTCTTTCTGTTATCTTTCTCTTAGAAGTTCCATCTCGTGGGGTTTACGCGTACGTGAGTCCTCTGTGTGAGTATGCGCGCGCGCGCGCGTATATCTTGTGTGTATGTGTGTGTGGGTGTGTGTTGCGTGGCGGTCCGGTTTTGTGCCTCGCGCTCTCGTGATCCGTACGACGTGATGCGGCACGACGAAGAAAGGGAGAAAGAGATATGCCCGCGCGAGGGGAAGATCGGGGAACAGCGACAGATGCGAGATGCAACTCTGTCGACTTATTCTTCACGCTGTAAGACGTAACGGGTTGTGTCTGCCCGCGCGCGCGCGCGTGGTTATTGCCGAGCACTTTTCCTGCGAGGAACCGCGTGAGGAAATCCGCGGATGGGTTTTGCAACGTAAACGCTGATGTTATTCTAATTTCGTACGTTATGTTCGCGCGCGGCAGAGCGAGGAAACGATTTAGCGCAAAAATTGCACAAAGAAATATTGGACAAAGAAGAAACACATTTGACTGAAGGAAATGTAATGATACATCTTTTAAAAATAAGTAATTAACAATTTTCGCTACATGCGTTGAAGTAAATAATTTTTCAACGACAAATTTTTCGTGCGAGAAGATAATTCACGGATGATTCACAAAACAAAATGCCGTGGCGAGAAGCTACTACTTACGCATTATTTACTTTTATTTTTATTTAATAGCGCGTGTGTGTGTGTCGTACTTTTCGTTCCGCCGAGCGATAGACGTGACAGGATAATTGTCGCTCGACGACGATTATATAGCAGCCCGGGTTCTCTGTCTGGCCCAAGTCGACACGGCCGCTCGTTAAGGCGGGCAAAACGTGAAACGCACGTGGTACCTTCGTGGCCGCACCTGCGTGACGTCACTCACAACGGTATAACGTTGACTATATTTCATAATAACGACGTCGGATCGAGCCTCGCGAATGAATGGGACGCATATATAACCGCGAGAAAACGTTTAGTCTTACAAATACTTCCTTTTCGCGATCGGATTAAATCCGCATTCTTGCAAGCGCAATTAGTGATTAATCAAAGTCGGCTTCTAATTGGAAATCATTTTTATTGGTTTATTTTTATCGGAACGAACTTTCGTTCGGACGGACGCTCTAAAGAGTCTCTTGTTTTTTCTTTAATTGGGATGTAAAACAAACACACACACACACAGAGAGAGAAAAAAAATATTTGCAAGAAGATTAATTGCCATATATGAGAGAAATCGACACTTGTCAATTTTTAAACTTTTTAAATGTCAAATTTTCAACACGAGAAAAATAGTTCTGCCATTATACGCTTAGAAAAATTTGCGAAGTCTGTTGAATGTTTTGCCAACATTTTGCTGACGAAAGCAAAAATTTAGCAGATTTTTCTTGCTGGTCGTTCAAGCAGCGAGAATCCATTTTATCGAAAATTAGACTTTTAAAAAGTTTGATGAAGCAAACAAAAATTGATAAAGCATCGACGATGCATTTCACTTTTGCTCTGTGTTGCCACATTGAAAATCTTTTCTCTCCGTTTAAAACTGCAGAGGGGATGCAGGAGGAGGAGTTTGATTCCATTCCGAGACGTAATTGACATTTCGTGAAAATGTCACACGGCGGATTAGCGATTAATTGCATCTTCGTTGTCGTCGTCGTCGTCCGTTTATCTAATATTAGAAAATCTTTATCCCCGATGAAATATATCCGATTATAGTTTATCCATAACCACCCGTCGTCTTGCTTGTTTTTTTTTTTTTACTTTTTTGCAGTGACAATTGCCACGATCTCGACGACATTTTCTAATTGGATTTCAACGTAGCTCGTCGATCGGATATAAACCGCTGACGTGCCGTCTGCGCGATCCTTTGTGTAATCAACTTTGACAGTCGATACAGTATGGCCGATTGCCGTGTTTTTTCTTTTTTTTACATGTACGTATATTGCGCACCCCCTTTCTATCTTTGCTATCTCCGCGTTTTATGTAATAATAAATACAATCCGCCGCTTTGAGATGGAAACTGGAGATTATACGACGTTTTGGTTGTCGCGTGTTAAATTTCTATTTTTTACTCGTCTTTGTGAAGAAACTATTCAGAGTTGGTTTTCTCTGGCTTCTTCAAAATTCGACAATACCTTGACGATTATTTTACTAATTAATCGAAGGATTAAAAATTTTCTTTGAGGAATTTTTCTCTCTTGTGTAAATTTTTCAATGTAGCACGTGAAACGCTTACGTTCGTAGTATGTAAATCGTCCGGAAGAAAAAACCACACACACACACACACACAAAATCTCGATGAGAGACTTTCTAAAAGTGCGCGATTCATTACGGGGGATAGAAATGAGGAAAAATGAAGAAATTTTCTGACTAACGAGCTATCGTCTTAATGCGATAGATAGGAGTTAACGGAAGTTCGTCGATATCTCGATCGGCCCATTACGATACCTCTCTTTAATTGCTACGGGCGGTAATTAAGAAAAAGCTTCCTGCAAAAAGAGTATATCCGTCGTAATGAATCTTATAAAACTACCGAGTTGCATTTGCAGGGAGAGAGATAAGTTTCCTATTCGAGAGAGAATTTTCCCACCTCTCCCTGCTCCCCTTTTCCCACGCTATTAGATTAATTGTATTTCGCGATTACGAGATGTTTATTCGCGCGACACGCGAATATTATTGCAACGACGACGGGAGGTTAACGAGCGTTCGCGAGCTTGTTTTTTTTTTTGTTGTTAATCGAGCGGCAATCGGCGATAGATAATTATCCCGCGCTTCGGATTATCGGAATCGAACAATCTCTCGACGCGACGCGCGGCGGCGAGGTCGCCGGGTTAAGTTGCAACGCTAATTGCCCCCGCCTGGGGAAGAAAAAAAAAACACGTCATTAATGGAGAGCGCGCGCGGGTGAAATTATGAAACGCGGCGAATTATATAGCGTAATGCACCGCAACGACAACGACGACGACGACGACGACGCTGCCAGTAAAAGCGTAATCTCCAGAGGCAGGGTTTTTATTGCAAAAGAAAAACCCTGTGGAGGAAAAGGAAAAAAAAAAGGAACGAACGAAAACAAAGAGAGACGCGGCGGTTTACACGCCAGCGAGCACGGAGAGTGTAGATCTCGGCAGAAACGCACGTCGGCCGTGGCGAGTGAAATAAAAAGGTTTATGGTTGTTTCGGGTGCTCTATCTTTAGGACCCACATATCATGGCACGCTCTCTCTCGCTGCCTACCCTCCTCTTTCGTCTGTTTTTCTCTTCTCTTTCTCCTCTGTGTCGTCTCCTCCTCTCTTTCTCTCTCACGCCTCGCGTTTCTGTCTGTGTGTGTGTGTGTGTGCCCCCGCGCGACTCTTTCGGCTGAGCCCTCGGCTGAGTTATTTCGCGGCTAAAATAGTCGAGTGCGCCTTCCAACTGAAAGACGGCGGCTCGGTGTCGCGGGGTTTTATACGCGCGCGAGCGCGAGCGAAATGCCTTCTGTCAAAATAAAAGCGGATACCCGTCCACCAGCCCTTAGGTTCTCTCTCTTTCTCTTTCTCCCGAGACACACGCGTAACGTGTGTATATACTCCATGTAATTATAGCTTGCACTCTGTCTTTCTTTCTCTCTCTATCTCTCGCTCTCGGAAACAGCAATTTTCCGCGGAGAATCGCGTAAAATAGCTTCGCGTCGTTTCTTCCCGGGCGGCGTAAAACGATGATAAATGCGAGGAGGAAAATTACGCGGAACATTTATTTAAATTAAAATCTTAATTTGTGATGAAAAAATATCTTCTAATATCCTTTTCCTGAAATTGATTTGAGACGGAACGAGATTGAATCGATATTTGGAAAGAGGTTGAATCTGTGTGTGTGTGTGTGATTTCTCGTAACGTAAATTATAATCCAACGGCTGACGCGTATCGTTGACCGATATATTTTCTGCGCATTACGTCGGTCGTCGCGGACTCAATAAGAGCGCGCCAGCGCGCGCGAACCTTCGCGGATCCATGAATGAGTTTTCCGCGATGGTGGGGAAACTTTGGCAAGTGGTTTAAACACACATCACCAACCGGGAGAAACGATTCCCGGTATCTTTCTCTCCTTCGCCTTCTCTCCCGCTTCTCGCCCGAGAGTCCTCCGCTCCGCTCCGCTCCGCTCCCTCGTTTTCTTGGCTCGTGCGCAATTTCAATTATCCGCCGAGCGAGGTGATTCGGCGACTCGGCGTCTACCTGGCGATGAATGCGCGGAAGGTCGAAGCGAATCGCCACGAATCGCGTGTGATTTTGTCGTCGGAAATTGAGAAATCTCCGAGTGTTTAATGATCGGGTGATTTATTCGGACGACAGCGCTTTCGATTGTGTGTTGAAAGTTTTCTTTTTCTTCGTTACCTAATGTGATTAGCGTTATGAGGAATTAACGATGGAATTCTCGGGAGAAATTCCATCGTTAATCTTTAATTGATTACTGAATGAGTAATCAAAATATATAATTATACGTGTGGTAGAAAGTATTTCTTTTTATAGACACAGAACAAGTTAGAACTAAATATAGTTTGTTGTTACATCGTTAAGATTCGATAGCGTTATCTTTACTATTTGTATCTTTGAACAAATAAGAGATAATTTGTGATATCATTTGTAAAAATAACATTTTGCTCATAAAATATTGATGAACCACCGAACTTAATAACAATTTAATATTAATTTTGACTTAATTTCTTCTTAAATTTCAATAATTTTTAGATAAATTGCAAGTTGATTTCTTTATCTTTTGCAATCTCGACGAGCGACTGTAATACGACTCGCTTTTTAGACTGCGATCGATCGAGAAACTTCTGAGAGAATTTTCCTGCTCTCGTCGTTTTTATAATAAAATTCACCGGAAACCGTCTCAATTATTCATCGAATACGCGAGCGAAAACTTTGTTTTTTTTTTCTTCCCTCCGTCTTTCGGTGCGCGACGACGCTTATAAAAATTCGAGAGAGCTGCTTTGCGGTAACGGCGATGATTCACGACCGGCTAATTTCCCCGTGGCCGCGTTTATCCACCGACACGAGGAATTATTACTCGCGAATAATGGCGGCGATGCCGGGCGCGCTTCGCACAGCCGCGCGCGTTTAAACCGAGACGCGAGTTTAAATATTTAAATCGACGGGAACACACACGCGCGTCCCGCGCCTACGCGTCATCGACGCCTACCTGCATCAGCGAATCTCCAGACGAACGGGAATACATGTATTCTTCTTCGTCCGCGCAGCTGTCGCTCGCTTTGTACGCGCGAGATCGCTCGCGCAATCGCCGTGCGATCCGAAACTCGCGTTTATTTATTACAAAAAAAAAAATGATCCGCCGACGAACACGCCGCGCGGACTGACGCGCGGTAATAAAACCGCGCGCGTATGTTAAAATTAACTCGGGGTTTACCTGATTTTTTTTTTTCGGAGTCTGTGTTTTTCCGGAAAGGTCGAGGTTTAAATCGCGCGATTCGAATCAACACCTACTCGTGGAAAAAAAAATACAAAAACGCTTCTCTAAAGTTACGGCAATCAAGCGCGCGACGTGATATTAACACAACAAACAAAAAATAATAATAATAATGAAACCAGCTATTGCGAAAGATCAGGGAAATTCGATACTTTTTTTCGATGACGCAATTTGTTTTTAACTCCTTTGCGTGGCTTTTTTTTATTTTGTATCGTTTTTGACATTTTACGCGCGCGCGCGCGCGTGTACGTTTCCCGATGCTCATTCATTATGCGGCGTGACGTAAGGTTTGCTCAGGTCAAACACACATCCGCGATAACGCGCGACGGTCGTTCGTCGAAAAACTTATATACGCGAAATGAATGGTCGGCAGTAAATTAAAACGACCGTCGCGCGGTGTGCGTTCACTTCTCGCTTCCTGCTGCTTTGGAATAATAACGATAAGATTATGCAATCGCGCAGCGGTTGGTTTGTAAATTCTTCCGATATTTCTTTTGTAATGTTTCAAAAGCGCACGTCGAGCGATATCTCGAGCGAAATGCGCGTCTTCTTCTTTTTTTTTTCTATCGTCATCACGTTTCGCCGCTTCGCGCGATCAAAGCGCGGTAAAAAAAAATGCATAAAGCAGAGGTTTCGGAGATTGAGTTTTCTTTCCTCGCACGCGCTTTTCGCAGCAGCGCGCGCGATTTGTTATTCATCAGTCGGGATCTATTAGTTTTCGCGCGCGAAGGGCAAGGAGAAGCGGGGACGATTATTTTCGATTCTCGCGATTGGAGCGCGCGCGGGATTCTGTTCTGTTCTTGGCCGGCAGCCAAGCCGCGGCCTGTATTTACGAGAAGTATAACGGAAAAGCGTGCGCGTGTATTACGTCGTAACACACCGAGAATTGGCGGCTTCTTTCATTAATCGATCGCGCGGGAGGGAAGAGGGGGGCGGGGAGCAGTTTCCCGCGAAGCGGATTCGCGGACTTGGTTTGGATTATATGGATGTTTGCAACACGTCGCCACCGCGTGTGACGCTCCGGGAAAACACGATTATTCACGTGAGGCGAGTGTGAGAGAGGGGAAAAAACCTCCGGCGGAGGGGTGTGTATTTAAAGGACTGTTGTCGTCGGCGCGATCACGTTTCTCCGATTCCTCCGAAGACCTTCGTCTTAAAAATCCGACGAAGTAAACATAAAATAAATTGAGGTTTTTTTTAGAAATACATCAGACGCGGTATTCGCCAATTTATATCCTCAATTTACATATTTTATTATTTACCTGTTTGATCACGTGTGTGTGTGTATGTGGTCTCTCTCCAGAAAAAAAACTCGATGAATATTCGAGAGGAAATTATCGATTAGCTTTTTGTGCGGCGCAGAAAAAACGCTGTGTAATATAAAATACGCGCGCGTTGATTTTAGACCACGAAAAATATGCCAATGCCAATTATTTCTCACGCGCGAATCTCTGTTTTTTTTTTTTTTTTCCTAGGTAAGTCGCGGTTTTCTGCCGGTGTTTCCGCATCGCGCGCGCGCGCGCGTGTGTGTGTCTATACATACATGTATACGAGAGACATCGCGTATGTATGCGAGCGGCATTGCGTATGCGTTCGACGGGTGCGATACCGGGTTACGTATGCATAATAATCGCGTTTACCGCGGCTCTCGTCGGGCTCCGCTCGTATAGATATACCATTTTAATCTTCCGCTCTCTTTCTTTTTTTTTTTTTTCCGCGCTCCTTCTTCCTCCTTCCCGCTCCCGCTTCCTAGTTCCCTGTGGATTTAGTGATTTGCATTTTTCATGGATAAATATCGCGGCGGTAAGCGGATATGAAATATCGCGCGTTCATTTTTCAATCGCCCGACGTGTACGGTCGGAGTTTTTCCGGTGTGTATATTCGCGCGCGCGCGCGCGCGCGGGTCTTTCATTTTCCGGCAAATAACAGCCCGCGTTAACACTTTGTTGTGTTTCCGCGGCATATGTGCGCAATCGCTACCTCTCTCACGGTAAAAAAATACGAAGAGCGTTAAACGTGTACGCGTGTCATTTTTTTTTTGTCTCTTAATTCCTTTCAACACATCGACGCGCGGATGAAATTTGACACATCGACGTTTTTATTATTATTTTTTTTTAATTAGGAAATTTATTGTTGCTTAAGCAGTTTTTTTTTTTTGGTTTTTGCAAGCGAGTTGGAATTTGTTCCGCGAGGAATCAAAACGGAGGGGCGAACGCTCCTCGCGACATTTTCCCCACTAGGAAATCGTTAGCCGCGCGTGTTATCCGCTAATTTATTGTCTCACGGACTAATTCATTCCGCGTTCCTCGTTTCGAGCGCATTATTCACGCCGTTCGAGTGGCACATGTACTTTTATTCGCGAGGGGAAAAGAGAGAGAGAGACGTCATTACGTAAATCGTAGGCGCCGCGAGATAGAGTAAGAAAAACCTCGCAAAATGCAGTTATGCATTCAAGGCACCGGGTTTGCGTTCGCGCTGCCAGAGCCTACGCGATCCCAAACGACGCTTATGATTTATATCGCGACTTCGGTTTGAATTGCGCAAGCCGCGTCGGAGAAGATGCGAGGGAGATAATTTTTTTTCTTTCTTTTTTTTTTTAAGTTCGACGAGAAAAGACCGATGAAAGAACTCGCCGGTGTGTACACACGCGCGCGGCTTTGTACTCCTAAACGGTCGGCTCTTTCGTAATACAATTTGCACCGAGAGGCCCCGGCGATTAAAATCTTCCCTGTGTGTTGTAGATACGTCGAGGTTTTCAACTCGAGAGCGCGCTCTCCTATCGCGCGTTGCGTCAAAAAAAAAAAAAAAAGGAAAGATAGTGTCTTCAAACATGTGTGTCCGATGTTTCCCGACAATGGACTTAAAAAAAAAAAAAAAAAAAGGGTGTTGTGTAAAAACCGTCGGCGCAAAATATTCTTGCCGCGTCGGGCGTTTTTCGCTGAAGCGGCGAAAATTATTTTTAAACGAGCGCGCGATCGCTCGAGTTTCAATGACGAGATACGTATATATGTAAATTACATATACGTGTAATAAAACGAAAACTCGCGACGAGATTCGCTAACGCGGTTATCGCTCCGCGTGATGCAAAGCGCGCGCGCGGATAGGACGTCCCCGTTTATCTGCGCGCGCGGGATCGTCACGTTTCCTCCGTTAACGAGCGCGTTTAAACGTGCGCAATTCGATAAAACATCATCTCAATCTCGATCTTGTTTCACGTTTCGTCCGAGGGTCGCGTCGCGGCCACGTGGCGCGCGACTCCCGCCGTCTTTTATGCTGGAATTTTTTTTGATAAATCTCGCGAGACGCGCGATCTCCGTCCCGCGGAAATTTATTTGCCGAGTTTCGCGAGACTTTCCGCACGGCACACACCAATTCCCGGTAGTCGCTCCCGAAGTATAAATTGCCCGCGATAAGGCATCTTTGTCGGCTTTGCGTGACGCGCGAGAGAACCATCTCCGGCGGATCTACAAGGTGCCGCGCGGTATAAAACAAAAAAAGAAGAAAAAAAAACTCGGACGGGCGGGTGATACTCCGCCTCGAAGAAACTTTCTTCCGGCCGAATATTTAATCGGATATGCTACTACACGCCGCTTGTGTGTTTGATATACGACGCCGAATTGTAATTCAAGTCGAGATGTAATCGTCGGACTGTGCTAAGCGAGCGGGCATGTAAAACAATTAGCATTTATTTATTCTCTCTCTCTCTCTCTCTCTCTCTCTCTCGATTAAAAACGCGTAGGTATATACACGCCTCGAAAGATCAAGATATACAGGAAACGTCGAAAGTTCGTTTCACGGCGTGATTTTTTCACACACGACGCCTGTGAGATCGCGGCAGTTGATTTATTTACGACACGGTAAATGATCTTACCGGTTGCTACCGAAAAATTATGGCTCGCGTTCGCGAGCCGACGACGATATGTTGTTACAACGTTTCAATTTGATGGTCATGAAAATTTCATGTGCGTTTTCTGTCGCGGGGCGCGTTAAAGCGTGCGAGAAATTTCATAGAAATCCTGAATTTTTTTCACCGGTTATTTCGCGCGGCGTTGAAAAAAAAAATCTGATATTTCAAAAATTGCGCGCCGACTCTACCGAGAAGGAAACACAACAAAAACGCGTATTTTTACGTATAAAAAGAACGCGGAACACTTTCGATCTAACGGAGAGATGTGAACTCTTGGTAATTGCAAAATTATTAATTGCTGAGTTTTTTTGTTTTTTTTAGCAAAAGTAATATCCTATTCCGAAGCAAATTAGCGAATTTTGTAGGTATGTGCTTTTCGAATTTTCGTCGCACGCGAACTAATTTTAGTCATTTCCGACTTGCTTTACTCGCTCGAAAAGATTCGAAATTAAATCTCGCAAACTCGATAACAACATTACACATTTAATTTTAACCGCTACGTGCAAACTATAGACTTTCCCTGGTGGCTAAACAGAAGTTAATTTCCAAAGTGCTCTCTAAAAAGAGATACTTATTTTCCTTGTAAATTACACGTGACGATCTAGAAATAGAGGCGAACAAAATCGAGAAAATTATTTAATTTATTTGATGTTGAAAATATTTCAAGTACAAATACGAAACAATTATATCCACGTGCAACCCTTCGCCTGCAGACGTGGGTCTTCCAGATTCGCTCAAAAATTGCGCGTCACACTAGAGATTTTTTTCAATTCGTTTTTTTTTTAATCAAATTCAAAAAACAAAATTGGTTTTAAAGTCGCGTGGGTCTCGCAGACCCAGTCTGTCTTACTCGTAGGTCGGTTTTGAGGTCTGCAAGCGAAGGGGTAATATAATTACATTCTCGCGGAGTTGGGAGCAAAGTCTTTCTGACTTAACCGAAGCTTTTCTCGCGCGAGAAACTTGAACGAGATAATTGACTCGTGTTTCATCGGCTGAGAATACGATCCGCGCGATCGATCGCGATCGGTGGCAACGACTGAATTATTATCGCGATATGCATCGGGAATTTTTAATCGGCGTGCACGTGTGTGCGTCTCGCGCTGCAGGGCCTCCGGCCGATCGCCACGCCACGTCCGAACGATAAAAAGCTCCGGAATTGATCCGCGCGTATTTGTAAACCCGGTGCCGTACCGCGAGGTGCAAGCCGCCGGCACACACGTAAAACACCCCGCGAGACCCTCTTTCCCGAGTCAGCTCTTCGTCGACGAGTCATTTCGAGGTCCGATTTGTATCGATCCTCGTGAATGTAAGATCGAAGCGCGAAACGACGGATAAAGCACATTTCGCGTGCCGTCTGCGCGCGATACGTTCGGCGCGAAAAATTATATACTCGAGGAATGAAAAGAACCGCACGTCTCTCCTCGATAACACTTGGAAATTACAAAAGAATGAAAAAAAAAAAAAAGTCTCTCACGTACGTCTCGAATCTTAAATAGATCTCGGTTTTATCGTGAGATTTGCGATAGCGAAAATAATAATCTTTTTTTTTTTTTTAAGTAAGTTTCAAAAGCGGAGATATTTTAAAGTGCATTTTCACGCGTCATAACTCGGTATCGTTTATCTGCGAGCAGATAAACGATCTCGAGTGCCTATTTAGAAATTTATTTTATGGATATTTTTTTTTTCTCGCTACGCGCGCGCGCGCCTGTCGACGGGACTTTCTCGATAGTCTTGTTCTCAAGACCCTACCGAAGGAAATGACTCACGCGGTCGTTTACTTAAAGCGTGATTTCTATCGCTCTTTCTCAATGGTCATTTCTAATCTCTCGGACTGGTCCTCTTTTCGACTAATCTTTTCTTAACGGACGGATCCCGTCTATTATATTCAACCGCCGAGTGTGTGTGTGTGTGTGCGTGCGTTTGTGTGTTACTGAAAATGAGACATCCAGCACCGCAATAAATCACCTGAAACGTCCGCAGGTAAGAGAAAACGGCCGGATTCGTCCTCGTACCGCAGATTATACGCTTATCTACGGGGTGTCCCGTTAGAAATCTCAATAAAGTTAGTTTTTTTTTCACATCTGTAATCCGATTCTCACGTGTAAACCCTATTTGGCGCTAACGGACAGACTTGTCCAATTCTCCTGAGAATTTTTTTTTCTTCAAGATTTTATTGTTAAAATCTTCTATTATAATAATCTTTCTCCTAGTTTTTTAATTTAGTTTCGTCGGATCGCAGCAGCTGTGGAACGGTTTCTTTCGTGAAATCGCAAAGTATCGAAAAATATATCGGACACAATTCCCGAAGGTATTTGAGGCATTTCACACACAGGCGGGGACACACCTTTTGCAAGTCCGTTCGGGGAGATCGTATAACGGAGTGTTGCTCCGCGCGCGATCGTTCAGTCTCTTCTAAAAGTTTCAGGACAATCGCGCTCCCGCGAACCCGCGCGCTGATAACGTTTTATAGTTCCCAAGCGCTCCTCCGGTGTGAGAGATAACTTCTTCGACGCACATATTTAATTGCACATTAAAGTTTCAAATGTTCCAGTCTAGACGAGATAGTTTAGCGTCATGACTTTATCACGACACTTATCGCGTTCCATTTGGGTGCTATATAGAGAGTGTCGCGGTTTCTCTCTCCCTCTTTCTCTCTCTCTCTCTCGCGTATTATATTGTCAAATATATCAAATGCATTTATCCGCGAGCTCGTTGAAATTGCACGTTAGCTGCTTTGCGACACGTTTCGATAATGTAATTTCGCCAAATGACGTGTAAAAGAGTTACATCATTTGTTGTAAATCCGCACGCGCGGGAGGTAAAAATTGGAAATTTCTGTCAGAGAAAATCTGAATTCGACAAAATTAAATTGGCGATTTCAGCGAATTTTCTCTCTCTCTCTCTACCGTCCCAATTACCGGTTAAATGCACCGTTTAATTTATAATACCTGAATAATAATGTGTGAAGTATACGCGCCGGTAAAATTTCGAGATATCGGTGAGTTTCAACGAGTTCCGACGCGGAGAGACCTTTCTATTTAAATGAATTCTGTAATAAATGTGTTCTCTCTCGTTCTCTTTCCTGTCTTTCGTGCTCTTGGTACGTGAACCGTCACCAGAAATAGTCGCTGTTTTGTCTCTCCGATCAGAAACTCGTTTCGCGCCGCTTCCTCTCGACGGTCTCTTCTCTTCATCGTCTATTTCCAAGCCCTGTGGCCTCTCCCTCCTCATACCGCGTCTTTCCGCGCGCCGCTCGTACAAGAAGATCACAGCGAAAAGGGAGTTAAATCGCCAAGAGAACACAGAGAATTGCGAGAACTGAAAGAACGGAAAGAGAAGCGCAGTTTTCGTCGTCGTCGTCGTCGGTTGTTTTCATCTCGTCGAAGAATTCTATCGGAAACTTTCTTTCTTTACATTGATAATGTTTAACTTATCTCTTTTATTGATACGCCAATATCCCCGGATATTGAATCAATGATTACCAGAAAATAGATGGAAAATGTAGTTACGTCCAACAGCTATTTCGTTAACATAATAATTTCAAACAATTATTTTGTCATCTCGAAATTTATTGAACACAGATGGTCAGGAAAGTACCAACATATACACGTTCCGCATCCTTTAACAACTTGTTATCGTCTCGAGTTATATCCCGGGACTAATCTCTCGCCGGAGAGAGATGCGTCTCGATTATAAAGTGCTTTATGACGCGAAGATAATAAAGAGACCGGGAGTATAAATAATCGGATAAAATATTTCCGCGCGGACATCTTTATTGTTTCTGACGCCGGTGACTTTTATCGGGGCGTGTATGGAAAATGCGCGAAATACCATCGAGAGTTATTACGGCCGTTGTCGTGAAATATCACCGTCTATCTTGACGCGGCACGCACGCAGCGAGAAATCCGCCCGTGATACGGTAGCGAATATACGGTCGCCAAGTGCAAGAATCCTTTCTCTCTCTCCGAGCGGCTGCCTGCACCTGATTGCATAAACCGGCGACTCTGTGTGTGCGTGTGTGTGTGTTTCTCCGTGCGTTGCCCGGCACTGTCGCGCAACGTCCTGAAATGCACTGACCTTCTATTGTTCCCCGGACAAATCGCCACTCGCGACGCTTCTACGCTCTCCGTAGGAGATTCCGCGCGCGCGGCTCGAAAACGCGGCTCGCGTCCGTCTCTCCGTGACGAATCTCTCTCGTCTTGAGAAAGATAGAGAGAAAGAGCGCGTAAGAGAAAGCTCGCGGCGCGGATTACATCGCGCGCGATGCATCCTGACCTTTTTCCCTCGCAAATGTCATTCAGCCGGAGATCGGCGACGATCCGCCGGTCTCGAAATAGGTCTCGCGAAGACGCGGACTCTTTTAAATCGAAAAAGAGGGGGAAAAAAACAAAAACCGCGCGTCCGTTCTGCGCGCGGAAAATGAACGTGCGAAGCAATGCGCGCACGATGATGGAAAAGCGATCCGTCGATTTTTCAATCCCGATTTTTGAGCGGGACAGAGTATTGTCGACTGTGCAAGCCGATTGCTGTCGCGAGAAGTGCAACGGACGTTTTATTTTTAACACCGGAGGAAGGAGGGGGGTATTAAACGAAAGATTTATTTTGCCGGTTTCACACGTTGTTTGCTTCGAACGTTTACGAAACTATTCGCGGAGAGTAATCGGAGATTTTCCGAATTTTACACGGTCCGTCAAGCGAGTTTTGTGTGTCCCGGAGTTGCGTGTTTTCGCGCGTTCTCGCGCGCGTACATACGTGTAAAAATATATATATGTATGTACGTCGCGCAACGTAGCAGAAAATACGTACGCGGATAATAATGAAATACGCGAAATCTGCATAAAGCCGCGCGCGCGCGCGTGGTGCAACGATACGTGCCGACAATGAGGGAAAAGAGGCGACCGATTACAAAGTAAGAGACTTGCGGATTGCAGTTAGCGCGGTTAAGCGTATTATGCGCACCTGCAGCGCCTCGCAACACGCTTCTCTCTCTCTCTCTCTCCGCCTCCTCTCTTTCTCGTGTCGTTCTCCCTCCTCTCACTCTCTCTTCCTCTTTGTCCGTTGCGTGTTTCATGTAAATTCGCGGGACGCGAGAATGATAATAAAAAAAAAAAGAAGAAAAGAAAAAAAAACAAATGGGAAAAAATCGCGGTTGAGGGAACGAGTTTACGTCACGCGTTTCGGTTTGTAACGCGACGCGTTGTAGTTTATCTTTTCGAAACACCGTATTTGTTCCACAATTACGAAATTAAATATTCCCTCCCGTATTTTTGGAATCTATTTCCGTATTCGAGCTATGTGGGACGCGATGTATCATGTAACTTATAAGCCGATACATTTATGTAACGCGTAGAAAATGTGCGACGTGTATCACGTGTCGCGTCCGTGTCGGTTATAATTTCCGAGTTTTTCCGAAACGCGAGTATTTCCATTTTTTTTTTTTTTCCCCTACTCCCGAAACTGGAGCGCGAAATGTGCACGGCGTTAACATCCGCGCGCGATGCATTTCCGTGCTCTCGCGATATAATTTTTTTTATTTTTTACGCGAATCTCAACAAACGTCTAGAACTGGCACGCAAAATGGCTCGAATTGTTTTCCGAAACGAAAATTGCCACATATCGTTTTCATCGACACGCTCTCTCGTTAGGGATTTAATGGTTTTTTTTTGTTTTTCGTTTTTGGCAACAAACAAAAACCTAGCTTACGGGGAAGGTAAAACGCAATTCGGCGGTGTCACGGTTTCGGCTTTCATCGGAGATTTAACTGGAATTTCCTTTGCCCCGTGGCCACGTGCGCGACTCTTGTGACACATGTCGCCATTGTTCTCGTGTCGCACGGAAATATTTTCGCAATCGCTTAAATTCTTTGTCGTACGCGAATCGCGAGTGCGATTTCGGTTGCCCCCGATCTGTCGCGTATATATAAAAACGCGTAAAATCTTTTGCAGGATTTTGTTGCAAAAAAAAAAAAAAGAGGTTTCCCGCGCATTCGGACGAATGCGTATCTCGTTCGATTGCGTGAAACAATGCGGTGACAGACGCACGGCGCCAATCGGTCGCGCTCGATATCGTCTGTCCGTCTCACTTGTGGCGTCGTCTTACCTGAAAATCGGTCGACGACGTCTGTCTCGTCTTCTTTTTGTCTGCCCCCTAAAGATCATCTTTTGTTGTAAGTACAAAAAAAAACGTGTCTTTCCCGAGCGAAATCGCATTTTAACGCTCGTGCGAAGCGCATTTTTTGTTGTGCGTTGCAATAAAATTATCACAACGGCGACAACTTCTCACCCCAGTCGTATTTTGAGAGAACCGGAGAAAAGTCGTATCTCGAATTGCGGAGCTCTCTGGTTTCGACGGATCATACATCAGTTCGCAGATCTTTGAAGGTATTTTTTTTTACCAATAATTTCGGTGCGATTTTCGGTCACATCAGATGCACAGATGAAGAGCCCGATAACACGTTTTATTTTCTCTTTAGAAACAACGTGGATTCGATGTCGTTTAACGTCGGATACGTGTTTCGCAAAACGTTTCTTTCAAAAGTGAAACATCTGTTTAACGAGTTTCTCGTTACGTTTTTGCGTCCGCAACGGGATTTTCTCGAAAAAGAGTCGTCGAGATTGTCGTGGGAAAGAAGCATTGTGTGTTATAGATACATTTAATTTTGTCTTGCGCCGCAAAACACGTGCTGCGAACGTGGTGACACACAAAAAAATCTCCCGTCATGTTTCGCAATTTATTTTATCTCGCGCGTTCTTGTCTTTCGAGCTGCATAACAAACAAATTTAAATCTTCTCATTGCTTTCTCGTCGAAATTTTTAATCTCAATTTGTACGAACTACGCTCGACGTAGCCGGCGCTATAACGAAGTGACGATTGAGACCCCGCGCACTTGGTCCAGCGAGAGATCTCGGCAAACACAGAAGAAGAAGCTTACGCTGGAAGAGAGAGCGAGAGAGAGAGAGAGAGAGAGAGAGAGCAGGTAGAGAAAAGTGCTGACTGCCCGCGGTGACGGAATAGAGGATCGAGGGTCGGGGAGGAGGGAGGGACAGGGGGGAGGGGGGAAGAAGAGTGGCTGAAAAGACACCACCGGCGAGCTCTCCTCCGGGGCTTTATAGCCGAGGCGAACCGGTTTTCCGTATCTCCGATGAGTCATCCTTCGCGACGACGCGGCGTCAAGTGCATTTCCTGGCCTGTTTGTGGCTCTTCCCAACTCTAAACTCTACCCTACCTTCGAGAGAGAGGGAGAAAGAGCGTTCGTCACTCCGCTTGCGCGCTTGTGCGTTCCCCTCGCGTACCTCTCCCTCTCTCTCTCTCTCTATCTCCGGCTCATTTTCTTCGCTCTCCTCTCCGCCACTGAACGAAGAAGAGCGCATCTCAGTGGTGCTCATGCGGAAGAAGACGTCGGTCTGTTTTCACGTCGCAATTTGCACGCGTGAATTTATCAATGAACTCTGTCTCGTCGCGGAGCGAAAGGACACTTTAAAGAAAAAAACGAACAGAGATTTTTTTGGTAAAGGAATTTTGTTAAAGCGCTTCGTAGATATGCGGGAAGCTTTTCCTTACTTCCGAGATAAGCGAGCGTGAGATATTTTCTATCGGCATTGCCGGAAGATCTCGCCGCCGGGAGAAAGCGAGGGAAAGAGGTGGTCCCTTGCGTGGTGTTCTTGGAATATATTTTTGTTTTCTTTTGAAGTTTTTTTTTCTGAGTTTTGAACACAGTTGATATAACGCTTCGCGCGGCGGCAATAACGTCGAGTTACGCGGGGAATTCGCGCGAAACGGCCTTTTACAACGGAAACGGTAATTTATGCCGCGCTAACGTTCTCGCAAAGTTCAAAGTGCAGCTCTCCGCGCGGTGTGTGTGTGTGTGTGTGTTCGCGCGCGCGTGTGTAGAGCGCGGCGCGGAAAAAGCCAGGCATTAGCTACTGGCGAACGGTACTTTGACTCGCGGTGCATCGCGGTGTATTAATTAACGCTTGCTATATTGGATTTAACCCGGTTAGCTGACACCGGGTGTAATTAAAGCGCAATAGTCACACAGAAACGCGCGGGCAACACAACCGCGAAAGTATCAGTTACAACCGGAGCGTTTTGCTCCTGAAAAAAAAAAAAAAAAAAGAATGAATGAATGAATGGCACTTGACTTGAAATCACAAGCTCGTTACCGCACACGACAAAAATTTATTCGCGGCAGAGACAAAGCGACGAGCTTTGCGCGCGCGCGCGTTAAATTGAATATTGACGATCTTGTACGCGTTAATTAATGAGTAATTTTTAATCACTTTTTTTTAAATACACACACACAGAGGAAGAATTTTTTTTTTTTGAGGTCTCCGACGCACGTTGCAACGGCCCGTGATTACATTTCGCGAATATTGAAGCGATTCATCATCGTGCGATAAATAATTGAACGCGCGCGCGAGGGGGGTAATATCCGCGGCGCGTTGTTCGGGAATTTATTCCGCGGCAACTTGTCGGCTCTAAATAAAAAGCGAACCGTCGTGGATCATTTGCTGCAGGCAGGATGAAGGAGCCCGCGCCCGAAGAAGGAGAAGAGGAAGCTTCTTCTCTCTCTCTCTCTCCGTTGCCGCGAGAGGTTAGGTGAAACACTCTGGCAGTTTGATTTATGGCCGACGTACCGAGTTATCGCTTTGCCAATAGTGGAAATCGAGGAGCGGAGCAGCGCGCGCGTTGCGAAGTCGGAAGGGGAGAGAAGAAGGCGAAGGAGGCGAAAAGAAAAAGGGTGTAGTCGGGAGATGAATCGATAAACGCGAGCGCGTTCCTTACTTCCCGCTTCTTTCCCGCGCGATTGCTGCTTCGATCATTATTATCCTCTTTCCCCGGCTCTTTTTGCTCTTTATAAACCGCGCAAACAGCAAAAACAGAATATTTCCGGATCCTTTGGGGTTTTTCTTCGACAGTCGGTCAAGTACGTTCGCTCGAATCGAGAGAGACGGTTTTTTTTTTTTTTTTTTTATTCGAAGGAAAATCTAAATAGACCGTTTCAAAGAAGTTTCAAAGAAGTTTTCTGTTTCTTTGCAAAAATTTTTGCGGTGAAATATCTGTTTCTGCGGGGAAGGTTTTGAACGTTGAATCGTTAACTAAGGCGTGAGACTTACTTTTCCATGACGTAACGAAATGGAGCAAAAATGGCGAATGAGGGAAAACAGAGAAAGAGAGAGAGAGAGAGAAAGAGAGCCGGGAGAATGATAGTAATTTGTTCTACTTTTTTCCCCGGCGAAACAATCCAGTCGGGGACCGCGATAAAAGCCAATAGCTCGGAGGGGAACGGGAAAATGGTATTTGCCATTCCAGAAACCACCCTATGTATTCATCTTCGGTTCTACGCGTGGGAGCACACGTAGCGGTTCGCAAGATTGAAGTCAGAATAAAATACGGTGGCGCGGTAAATGGACTTCGAGAGCCGACGCGCTCTCAACGTCCGTTGTTAGGGAGGAAATAAAATAATCGCAAAAGGTGATTTTTATTTTTTTGCTAAATATTTCTCTAAATAATATTACGTAAAATAGATGTAACAATTGAAAATTAATTATATCAATAACTCGGTCTGCCTTTCTCTCTCTCTCTCTCTCTCTCTCTTTCTTTCTCTCTTTCTTCTGTCTCTCGAAAGACCGCAATTAACGAACCGAACTACCTCGGAATCGTCATTCGACCTTACGCGGCCGGAGATTGCTTCGTAAATTCTTTTAATACTCGGCTTTTTCGTTCAATAAAAGTGCAGTCTCGGGAGGGGGATGACTTTCTGGATCGCGAGAGGGTGCCCGTGCAACAAGTGTGATTCCAAGAGGATGCTTCAGGATCGTCACCCAGTAGTACTCATTGTGGATTTATCGATCCACCGCTTCGCAGCTATTCCCCGTGTCCGGGGGTTGAAAGCAAAACGCCGCGCAACACACACACACACACACACACAATGAACTCGTTCGGCGATTCCATCGCGCGCGGTCTTTCATCGCAGATAAAAATGATTATATCCTGTAAGCGGAGCTCCCGCGGGTGTTTTTTTTCCCTTTTTCTAGCGCTTTTGATCAATCGCAATTGAAATTCCCTCTCTCCCACGTAATTCGGATTCGATTGTGTCATCATCGTTCGCTCGTCAAATTTTTCGCGAACGGACAAACTCACACGGCGCGCGAATAAATCAGATGTTTTGTCGTTCGCGGAGAGGATAATTGTCCGCTATAAATAAATAATAATGGCGCGTTTTATACGTAAGTACACGCACTCGTAAATCACACACCACCCTGTGCGCGTCGTATGCAATAAACTCACCGGTCCCCCCTATGTTTCCTTTCTCTTCCTCCTCCTTCCAGGCAAGTAAGGGACGTCGAGGGCGAAGGGTCGCAATCTATCCCGTCGCTCTTATATTACGGGAAACGATACGTACGCGATGATCGAAATTCTTCGATCCGTCTTTACCGAAAATTGCCGATTAGACTCGCAAGAAAATTGAGGAGATTCCGACGATTTTTTTTATTTTCTCCTATTACACATAAATGTCAGAGAAAACGTCTTATACCTTTATGTTGCAACGTAACTCTTTCAAGTTGGTTCTTCTCACTTTGCTTAAAGCTCTGATGTTGCGGGACGAAATCGGGAGGATGGGGCGAAAGGCAAAGGGGAGGGACACATATTTTTACCGGCGCGACTTTATTGCCGCCGCAAATAAACGCTGTGGAACGTATTATCGATCGGTCGAGCTCTCACCTCGCCGTGAACCTGGAAATCCTGGCCTCTCGCGGAATTAATTAAGGTGTGAAAAATTTTGTAGCTTCCCTCCGGGAGCGCCTCCGTCTCGCCGTTCCGCTCTCACTCTCTCTCTTTCTCCCTCTTATCTCCCTCTCGTCGAAGGAATTTTCAAATATTTCCGGCAGACGCCCGATAAATTCTCGGCGTTGGAAAATATTTCCGATAGCCGACCGACAATCCGCTCACCTTGGCCGACCTCCTACGCGAGAAGAGGCTGGGAAATGGTCCTGGGGAGATGTGCGCGCACACACACACACACACACATGCACACACAAACGTCTACACGTACACACGTGTCAGCACGTCGATTTGAATTTGAATGTTTTCCCATAGATAAGTCTCGCGACAACCCTCAAGAGTTTTTCTCTCGCGCCCAAAGGAACAACCTTAAGTAGGTAGACACTTTAGTGCGGATCGCAGTCAAGAAATCAAGGATCTCTCCAGTTTGATTTATTATTTTTTTCTCAGAGCGCTTGACACAGCTCGCCTCATCCTTCGAGCGAACGCGTTTTCGTCGCGAGTTTTGAGGGTGTTTCAAATTTTTTCAATATAAACTAAGCTTTCAGAGTCGAACATCGGCGAGGCGGTGCGTAATATTTTAAATATGTTCGAACGTTTTACCGAAACAAATGTATCAACCGCTAAACAAGGAAGTTTAATTTTTTCTCTGCGAAAATTGTTGCCCGATTTTTTTTATTCGCGCTTTTTAAAAACGCTGGACGTCGAATTGACGTTAAAGTCGCGCGTTATCGACTGCAGTCCGGCAACAATCTATTTGCAACAAAATTTGTTGTGATTTTTTTCTGGGGGGGATTTCATCATTTTGCGCAATGTGATCCCGTGACAATCGCGTTTAAAGTCAATGGGAAAACTCGTAATTAATCGACGCAAGCGCGAGTTGCGAATAATAACAATTTAACGCAGTTTCATCCCCCTCCTCCCCCGGTATTTTCAAAGAACGCCGCGCGCGTTCGTTACGTTTTCTGCTCTCAAAAGTTGCGCGCGACAATTTTCCACGTGCAACGGTACACAACTATCACATTTGTGCGTTACATCTGATATATTACAAATAATATATTACACAAATATTATTATACGCAGAAAATATATATTACGTAATTGAATAGATTAAATGTCTGTCGCGTCGCGCGCTCGTTACAACGTGTTCGTGCCGTAAATCGATACGCGCGTTGTTGTTGTGTGTTTGCACAAATTAATTTGTTCAACACAACGAGGTTTTAATATCGATGCGTTCATCAAAATCCCCAACAACGAGCGCTCATTACAGCTGATTTTCTTCCACTTTGTGGCGGCGGGTTCGTCACGTTATATAATAACACAAAACAAATTGGATGGAGATAAAGCGCCGCGGTATTATTGACGAGCTCGTGTCACACACGCGCACACACAGACACACATACGATGATTCATTTTCCACAAAACTATCGATCGTAGGATGATATTTCGCGCGCAACATCGTAACAATCGTTACGCATCGTCGTCATCGCGTTCTCAACCTCCTCCTCGTCGATCACTCGGCGGCGCGCAGTAATCGCCATCACGATCGCAATACATCTTGCGCGCGCGCGCGAGGTTGCATCCTTCGCTTAAATTTAAGGACACGCCATCGCCCATTATTGTGTACATACACGATTACAACGTAGCAAATGAATCACTCCGCTCGTCTGATCGTTAACGTTTCTTCTTCCGCCATAATCGCGATGGAACGACTCTCTCTGCCCTCTACCGCCCTCGTAATCGCGCGTTGCGTGCGCGCGTCTGACGCATTACAATATAATGGTATACACCGCGAAGGAAAGAAAACCTTTTTGTATGTTCAAATAATTGGTCGTGAAAAAAAAAATTTCTTGAGCAGCAATCAATGTTTCTCGACACATTGACTGAATTTTATTTTTATCTATTGATTTTATATTATTATTGCATATATAATTATTTATATACAATCAGTGTGTTATTGGCTGGATAATGTATTTTAATCTATTCGAGTTATATAATAATCATATCAATTGTGTGTGTGTGTGTGAATATCAGAAAATGTAATATTACTAAATAGATTTTGATCTATTTTAATCTTCAATTTATTTATAACATTTTTATCAAATTAATTTATAACAATTTTTATAAATTTATTTATAACAGTTTATTTATAACAATTTATTTATAAATATTTTTTTTTAAGTGGATTTCGAAACGCAATGTCGCAACGTGTCAAGAACTAGAATTGACTAGATACTGCGTTTTAAATCTCTATTCGATTTAAATAATAAAAATGTTACGTGCGCGTGGAATATTAGGAAATACGATGCCATACTAGATTTTATTACATTTTTAATCTGTTCAATTTATGTATAGTCCCGAGAAAAAATAGAAACATGTGATCGCGTAATAAGATCATATACATAAGTGATCGGGGAATCTCGCGCCAAATTTCGAATCTGATCTCATATGATCATACGAAATCAGATTCGAAAATTGGCGCAATCTGATCACTTATGTATAATCTTTCGCGATTATATGTTTCTATTTTTTTTTTTTTTTTCGGAATCATGTATAATACAATTCCGAACAGAATTTGCATCTAATCGGTGTGTCGAGAACACTAATTTTGCATGTATGTTTACAAATATATTTGCAGTATTATTTACAACAAGAGACGTGATATTAATTCTTGAAAATTGAATTTCGAGGAAAAAGATCATATTAATTACGTTTTCTTTCTTGTTTGTTACGCGCTAATCGGGGATATCGGGTTACGCGGAGGCGCGTTATTACATTATCACTCCGCGAGTGTTTCGCTCCCGTGAAACCGAGTTGAGTTCGTGATTCACGAGTAAGTAACGGCTTGAGCTTCACGCACGTGTTCCTGGCGCGCGTCTCTGTACTGGCGTCCGGCCAAACTGCGAGACAACGTTGTCGTCGTCGTCGTCGTCGTCGTCGTGTCGTCGTCGTGTCGTGTCGTTGTCGCACACCGTCTTTCCCGGCCTTAATTATCGGGCCCGCGCGTTCACGAGAGTTCATTGTCGGTGTGATGTCGCGACAGAGAGCGCGATGTCTCAACGACATACGGCCGATTTTTTCAATTCTCGATAACCTTATCCTCCGGATATATAAAAATGTACCAATTCTGGAAAATATCTTTTGGATAAAGTTATATCGAGAACTTATCTAGAAGTGAAAAAATTGGGCGATATTCGCGCGCGAATAGGGTAAAAGACCCCATTACTGACAGTGGTTCCTATTACTGTCAATCAAAATTTAAATGATTGTTTAAATATGAAAACTACATGTTA
>QVNV01023620.1:0-22045 GCA_014825455.1 Pseudomyrmex pallidus | reverse complement strand
ATTTCTCTGTAGATTACATCACTATATTACAAGTTCACTGCGGGAACTTTGAACGCAAGTCATTATATTCTTTACTCGAGTAGAAAAAAAAAAAAAAAACGTATTTATATACACACGCGTGACGAAAGACCTAACGCTCGTCTCATTATCGTAATGTCGTTAAGGACAATCGGACGACCTTTGCCGATTTATCGAGAACGCGTCTTATCGAGACGCCAGTGATCCTTAGGGTCCGACACCGATGGGTCTTTATCCCTCACCCGTTAATCTCAACTTGAGCCGCGATAAAGACCCTTAAGGATTATGTAGCCGCGCAGTTCGCAATGGCGCGCTTCGTTCTTAATTATAGAGAATTTCGTTTCCAGAGAGAGAGAGAGAGAGAGGCGATGTACATCAGCGGAATAATTTTTATTTTACACCGTTTACCGTAATACACGTTTGTGGAGCATGTGCTGTGGTGCCGGCAAAGCCGGCGATATATTCAGCGGTCACGAATTACACGTGGCAAGTTGAAGGTTAACGAAGACACACAACGGACGCTTTCGGCATTGAGGAGCGTGTAGCGCGCGCGGTATAATTTCCAAGACGAATAATTTCGCGTGCGTGGGGATTATAATGAGACGGGGGGGAGAAACACCGGCGGGAGTCACGGGGGTTGAAAGGTTAACCCAACGAAGCGCAAGCCACAAGCTCTCTCTCTCCGGACGGACGAATAAGCGTAAGAATAGGCGTGTAATCTTGCGCCGTTGCACGCAACAACGACGAAATGAAGGGATAGCGCGAACGAATCGGATATTCTTCGAGGACGACGCATCTGCTCGCCTCGCAATCGCGAAAAATCCGGTCGCGGAAAAAAGCCGCGGCGGCAGCTGCGAACTGCCTCATCGCGCGGCACACGCCGAACATTTATTAGCTCGCGTGCGCACGTTGCACGCGCGTTTTTCACGCCTGTTGCTATCTATACGTTCATACCAATCTCAATGCGTGGTGTGTATTCAATAGTGTCTCTCCTTCGCGCGCACTTAATATTTTACACGCGATATCACCGTGCGGCGCCGAATCAGCGACGTAGTGACAGAACAATTGAACAAGTTCGCTCACAAGTATTTTATTACGCAACGGACGCGGAAAAACAAAAAAATTAGAAAGAGTCTACATCACGTGATCGAACAATCACGTCGATCTTGATTACCGATTTTGCTCTCGCGGCTAATTCTCTCACTTAGCCCCCGGAACAACCGTCATTCTCGGAAGTTGTTTAATAATACATCGCCTGGGGTGATAATCGACTTGTCATTATTTTTCTCATGTTTAACTCAAATTCTGAGGCAATAACTAACGCGTTCAATTGTAATGACAAGACTAGAGGCAACAAACAAGAATATTCCAACGCGAACACCCGGATAAATTTGCGTATATAATTGAAGCAACTATCGTGCGCACGTAAGGGCTCTTTTGAAGGGTGTAAACACGTATGGCAAAACAACAATTCGCGCGTATATAACGATAATTTATGAAACCGGTCGCAAGCTGTGATTACTGGGAATGCGGTAAACGAGTTAAGTGCTATTAAGAAGATGTGCCGCGTCGATCACGAGCGATGGAAGAAAATGGGAAGTCGACCGAACGCGAAATGTGTTCGAGATAAACAAGGATTATTGCGTTCGCTTAATAAAATTCACGCGTGTCTTTCTCTTCTTGCTTATCTCTTTTTTATTTTCGTTTTCCAACTTTGTCATCTTTGAGAAACTCTTTCTCATTCGTTTTTTCAACGTTGTCTTTTTTATTCGTGTTCGTCGATATTCTTGAGAAGCCACGCGTGGTTGTTTCTCGATACAATCAAAGATTATAAATTGTATTTATTTTTAGAGTAAGAGAGAGACATTTTTGCAAGTCGATATCAGACCCTCGATCGGGCGTATCGTTTAAACGACGTGATGTGACGATATAGTCGTTTTAGTAAAAGACTTTCCCAAGCTCACGCTTAAAAGTCAAGTGCCGCACGTCAAACCCTCTTTAAAGTGTGTGAACACGGCAGTCTCTGTAACAGTAACGTTGTTCGATCGTTCGAAAACCACGGCGGTGCGTTCAAGTAGCTTCTCGATAAGTGCACTTCGAATCAGTCGTTTTCGCGCTTCTATCGGGGAGAAAGTAGGAGATTTTTTCCGATTTCGGAATCGAGATGTCATTCCAAGTCGGGACATGTGAAGAAATATTCGGATAAAAAAAAAAAAAAAAAACTAATAGGAAACTTCGCATTTATTCATCAGGCGATTATAAAAAACAGCAAAATTCTGACTCGCGCAGTTACTCTTGTCTTTATTCTAATTCAGTACGTTGCTATCGAACACCTCACTGGTTCCGCGTTCCCTGCTGTTTGGACAAATTCGATGCTATCTACGAAAATCGGCCTCGAACACATTCGCAAGACGCGAATAAAGAAACGACAAGAGATCCGATCTCTCTCCAGGTGTTATTGATCGAGAAAACCTCGACTGTTACGATTTTATGAATAGGCCGCAGAGCGTCGTCGATCCGCTGCGCATAGGCGTTTACGCGATCTTACTCGATCGGTGAATGCCGAATATCAAATTACGAAAACTTTCGATCCCGATCAGAGAAAGCTAGTTGACATGCGACAGGTTTTTTTCACGTTTGACGTTTTTCCTCGGCGGTTTCGCTCGAATTCAAGTCACGGGAAACGTTTCGAGACGAGAAGATTATCGCGCTATTTCGCTCGTATTTCTGTGGCTTGATAAACCGGAAGTCAAGAATTTTGACAGAGTACGCGGGTAGTTTTCCCGTAACAGAACACACATGTTTGCATCCGTCATTTTTTTCGAAGAGCAAACGCCCAGTTTTTCTTCGTGTTCGGGGATGCAGAAGGGATTATCGTCATGTAGCAATGTACATACATCGAGCGCATGAGATTTTCGTGCGTGAAGAGAGACGTCGTGAAACCTTCTTCAGCGCGTCTTCAACTGACATTTTGAGGACGCGCGTGTTGGCTATATACGGGCTATTTGAGGGCTGGAGAGAGGCTATTCTTAAGGGTGTTTCTCCACTGTGCTCGTTGCACAATGTAACACTATCCCCCTTTGTAATAGCCTTGTCTTTAATGCGAAACCGAGCATGCTCGCCGCGTCTATATATTATTTTTTCATGAATGAACTCGTTATGAGCATCTAAGAGGCTCCGGAACTGTAAGGTGGTGTTTCAGTTTCGTGTACGACAGATTGCGTCTCTCCTTGTAAGTTTTTCAAATATTGTCCGAACTATTCGCAATTTTACCGCAGTTATTCTCAAGCAATTAATTTACGTCGTATTATTTGTCGCCTCCGCACACTTAGCTCGTAATGAATAATCATTCGTTAGTGTTCATTGTTCGTTTATTGCTCATTTGCAAACACGTTCGTATACCGGAGCGTGTCGCAGGAAAATTTATATGAATAGGGGATGCTATTCAATATTCTCTCGTCACTTCCGATTTCGTTATTGTAACGAATACACGGAATCTTTGTATATATTTATCTTTGTAATTTTGAATATGTTTTAATTCAATACTGTGTGTAATATGTAACATTAAATATTATTCATATATAAATGTACAAAGTTTTCACATGACTTGTTTTTATATCTTGAAGAATTTTTCAACACGCATCTCATCTCTTTCGCTTGCGAGCGGCTAATTTGTCGCGGCTAGTTTTACCGGGCGGTATTGCAACAGAATGACGACAAATCCGCGCCGAATTTCGTTACAATCGAACGTTTTGCAGTAAGGGTTCCGTGCTCACAATAAGTCTCTGAAGTGTCTGTAGCGTGGTACAGTAGCGCGCCGTCGTTCAATGGTCGGTGCTTACAAATGCGCAGCGGGGTGTCCTGGCTCTCTTCAGATTCGCCACTTCGATATGAATGTCGGTGATCGAAGAGAAAAACTAATGTCTGCTCGACCTACGTACCCGAGATATGTTCACGTGGGCCAATACTTCGCCCCGCGACTTGAGTCTTAATATGTTTATTGCTGTGAGAATGTCGGCCTCGGATAGGTAATAGATTTCTATCTCTGCCGTCGCCTCGTCGCGTAACGGAGATCCCGGAGATTGAAAGAAAAAATCTGTATTCCTCCGCTGTTCTCCCATTCGTCTCCCGATCCTAATGACGTTCGTTTCAGTGCCACAATTTTTCATACCGCCACGGGGTTACCGCACATAGATCGTTCGATATACAAGTATGTGGAGCCAATACGATAGGCGCTTTTCATGCGAACGTTATTGTGATGCAAAACGAGAAAGAGAGCGAGAGCGAGATAAAAATCAATTTCAATATTTGATGTATTTCTTATCAGTGGAATTAATGAAATTACAATTTCTCTTTGTGAAAAGTTATTTTGTGCTTTTTGTATATACAAAATTGATAAATGTTTACGTGTATGAATGAATGTGTATTTTATTCGCTTATGAAACGCTTATCTGCCTTTTTGATTAATTAACGATAACGTTTGTAAACACACACACACACACACAATTTGTGCTAATTAATATTAGGTCATTAGGTAGGTATAAGATCTAATATATAAAATTTTATTATTGATATTGACAAGACCTGAAATCTCTACATAAAGAAGAAGATATATATTTTCTGCTAACTAAAGTCATCTGTTGGATAGCAAGAGAACTATAACTTTATACTCTTTATTCAAAAAAAACATATATATATATATATATACACACACATATATATTATCTGTCTTTAATAAATAATATATATAAATATATAAACAATTTTCTTTTTATTAATTGGTGTTTAATTTTCTGAGAACAAATGTATCATCAAGAGATTAAAAAATATAATTATTAAAAATAACTTCTCGCACACCAAAGTCGTCGAGCGCAGAAAGAAATGATAGTTGATACTTTCCGCCATCACACACAGTTGCAAGTCTGCGCTTGCGCAAATCTCAAGGCATCTCTTTCCAACAGCTAGTAAGTCTAACCTTTCCTTTCTCTCAAACGAATATGGCGGAAGAAGGTAATGTATAGTGTTAATATAGTATTGATAAAAAAATATATGCAAAAGAATAGCAGTGCGAGTTTTACTGTAACGCGTATTTGTTCATGTGCCTTTTAATTTAACGAAATGTGGAAAGCGAATAAAGAATTTCAACCGACCGTCGCATCGACGGCTGATAAATGTCCAAGTTCGGAAAAGCGTGTCGATATACCGATAATCGACGATTCAGAATTCAGGTAGATTCAATTTTCAAACAGTTTTAAATTGTTTATTTTAATTTCTCGTTACTTGCAAAAATAAAAGTTTAATAAAGCATAAAATTCTATCGAGTTCATCGATTTAATTGAGATACGCCTGCTAGGAAAAATTTAATTGAGCGCATAGAAGCTGTCACGCTGACAATAATAAAACAAATAGCTAATGGAAAATTGCCATATGTTTCGTATTCCAACGGGAGTTGTGTTACAAAATCCAGCTTGCGTGAGGAAAGCAATATTCACGAATATTCAAGCGAGAATACTCAGCAAGATACGATTTCTTACTACGATTTCTTGCCTCAAACTTGCTCTACTCAACAAGATACGTTGTCATATTACGATTACATTGATTTTTCGCTGCCTGACTGTGTCGATGATCAGGAGAAAGAAAATCAAAGCAATTATCAAACATCGGAAAAAACAACTAATTTCGCGATAAGGGGCAGAAGAAAATTTATTCTAATGATAATGATAATGGCCGAAGCTCATAGATTATTGCTAACAAACAGGACCAAGACCAGACGAGCGTTTTACTATAATTTGAAGACCGAGGAGACCGAAAATCTGGTGCCTAATCAAGCATATGTGGATCGTGCATTGAACGACGTAGCTAAATTGTTGGAATGCGCGCCGTGGGATTTGAGTGAGTGATTATCAAAAAATAAAATCACGCAATAAAAAACAGAGTAATCAATAATCAACCCTTTCCAGAACTGCTGGCGACCGCTAAAGGATTGGTGGCGGGGAACATGACTATGATATTAGTCGACGGTAAAATTATCGATTGCACAGTACCGGGAGGCGCGCAGATTCCGCAGATTTTGAACGTAACTTCCATACGCACGAAAGCCGACTTCGTCCTGATCGTGGAGAAGGACGCGGCTTTCCAACTGTTGCTCGAGGAAAAGTGTCCGAGCGTTCTCAACTGCATCCTCGTAACGGGGAAAGGTTATCCGGATACGGCCACGAGAATGCTGGTCAAGACGCTGTCCGAAAAAATGGATCTTCCGGTTTACGCGATCGTAGACGCGGGTCCTTACGGCGTGGATATTATGCTACTCTATCGGTAGATTTTATTGCTATTATATAATTGTTATTCTTGATAACACAAAAAAATTAAAACTACTAATTTACAGTATAATTTCTCGTGTTAAGAAAGTTTTTATTTGAGATATACACTTCCATCACCTGGCTTAATTATGTTAGTCATTTTCCGCAGCTTTGGCTCATCTACATTTTGTAAAAGCGACGAGAGCTTGGTTTGTTCTAACGTGCGCTGGCTCGGAATCCATCCCTCGGAATTGATCGCCTTAGGAGCGAAAACACTCCCGCTTACCGAGACCGATCTCGCGAGATTGAAATCCATCGAAGCCCGACCTTACGTAAACGACGCTATATCGAAGCAGATGAGTATATTGCGGAAGGGCAAGGCGGAGATCGAGGCGGTGTCTTCCTTTTCAAAGAATTTTCTCACGAAGACGTATTTACCTTGCAAGATAGACAGCCAGGATTATATTTAAATATATATAAAATATAGAATATTCTTTTTCTGAGAAGATTGAAGACTTCGTATATTTAATAGAAATTATTTAATATTGGAATAAATTCTGAAGAGAATTGTTGAATTAAGTTTTTCTCATAACACAAAATATGTAAATATATAAATAAATATGTATAAAATATACATAACATAAAACAGAGTGTTAAAAATTATAAATGCATTACTTCAAGCGGCATATTATCGCTTTTATCGTCGCGCATCCGGTTGTCAATCACGTCGGGAAAGCTTTCGTTGCTGTCTTCCAGAATTACAAGCTGCGGAATTTTACGAAATGTGCCCAGATATATAACGCTATCGAGCGACTGTCTCGGTGAAACGAGATTCGTTTTAATCCGACTCTTCGAACGCGTCTCGTACGGGTGCTCGTGCAATCTTAAACATACAATTTGTGAAAATAGATTTCAGAACTATATCAAATAGATATTTCTTCGATAAAATTTCATTGCGTTCAAATTTTAACCTGTTTATTATTTTGTACGATATTAAATTTTAATAAAAACATTTTTACCGTTTCTCTGAATAATTAATAATTTCACGTTTGTGAGAGGTTTTCTTTTTTGAATTACGTGAAGAAATAATGGTTTTCCTTTTTATTCTCCGACGAAACGCCATAATTTCCTAGGTTTGTAACATTTCTATTTCTTGACCTTCCTTCTTTGTAACGTTGTCTAAAGCTGTCAATCCAGGAATACGAGATATTGAGAAAAAATTTAAAGTATACTTCAGATAATGTAACAGTTTATTGAAAACACTTTATATCCGCCCGATGTCCGGGCCGAGCTTCGCTGATATTAAAAAACGCAGAATCTTAATAACATGATTATCTCGTAGATGTTACGTGAAAGATAACTTGAATGATATCCGCGAAATCGGGGTCAATCCATAACTGAATTTAACTGCAATTGCTTTTCGCGATTTCTTCAATCGCGATCTATCGAATCGAAGGAAAACGGAAATTTAGATTGAAAAGAAAAATATATGTACGACTGTGTATAAAAATTCTCTATATCGAATAAAAATAATAGGAAATGTGTATTTTTCACGTTTATAAAAATGCTTTAACTAGAATGAACTTTGTCATTTAATTAACAATAACGAAAAAGTTAATTACTTTCTCCAGCGGACGTAAAAACGTAACATTTTAATTCTAATCTTCATAGAATTATATATATAATTTTTCTTTTTACGTTAATTAATTGGCCGATTTCGTGGACATTTTTTCGGTGCAGGTCCGTGCGAATATCGCGAAAAATCGAGTAGAAATAACTTTCGTACCCGTTTCACGCTACGAATGAAAGGCGAGAATCGATCGGACAGTCCGAACGACATCTGTGACTCCCATGGAATGCATATCAAGCATTTCGCGATGAAATAGACATTAAAAAAAAAAAAAGAAAAAACAACAATCTTTCTCTCGAGACGGTCAAATATGATTCTGAACAGACACAGAGACTCGTTCGAAGCTACAAATTGTTGGAAGGCAAAAAAAAAAAAAAGAAAAACGTCACACTCATCGTCAAGAGATCAATTTGTTCTCTGTCACGAGCAAGACCGTCAAAATCACAATCGGATTTTGAATGGAAATTTTCTATGCATACACTTTTCTCGATATTCGCGCGATGCAAAGAAAACTTCCAAAGTTATTCGAAATAGAAATAAAACGTTTGTTCTATATTTACATAAAAAACGATAATTTTGTTTTTGAACAAGTGGCTATTTCTTTCGCGAAAGATCGATACGGGTGTACGTGCAATTTGATTCTTATCAAAATTTCGCGATTGTTAACGCGTTTATTTATTTGACGATCGATGATTGACCTGCGCGACCGATGCTACTGTAATTCACGTGAATTTTACTATTCGTGCGCGCGTTCGCACGGGCCCGATCTTCATCGAGTTCCATATGAATTATCTGTTTCTCTTAATATGTTGCGTGTATACGTGTAAATCTGTACGTTGTGTATATGTGTATTTGTTGCATATGCCTATAATGTGTGTATAATTTTCTTTGCCTTTTTTTTCTCAATTAGCCTAGCGGCGATAATACAATTACCAAAAGCTGTAAGATACCCTTATGCGCTGCTACCGAAGTTTGTTTGTTTTGCGATTAATTCTTCATAATTCGCATGCTTGTTGCGTGCCTGCCTTTGTGATAAGTTTTTTTTCTTCGATGCCCTATGCTTACGTTTTAATAACCTGCCGCACACTTTCTGTTTTATATTTAATAATTGATTGTGATTTTTTTGCACACACGCGCGCACACACACACACACACACACTCTCGCTCCCCATTCGCTCTACTTCCGTTTTCTTTATCGTCTCCTCTTCGTCCCGTTCTTTTCCATGTAGTTTTTATCCCTCATCACGTCGTCTCACTCAGTCGCTCATTCATTCCCTTTTTCCGCTTCTCAAATCGCGAACGGATTCGCATCTCGATCGCTCGCGCGTTACACATTATTCATTCGGGATTAAATAAAAGCGATATTTTGTATTTTGTTGACAACGAACATTTTGTTACACTACGAACGACTATTCTGCTATCGCGAAACGGAGGAACCTTGTTAAACAGAAGAGAAAAATTTTTATTGCACACTTCGTTGTGTTACTTAAAACATTTATTACTTCTTTTTCTCTCTCTCTCTCTCTCTCTCTTTCTAATATTGACTGTCAAAAACTGACGAAAAAAGATAATTTTCATTTTACAGAGATGTAAAACACATATGCAAGTAAAAGAAAAAATTTTTCTCCAAGCCTCCATTACGCGTTACACATTTTTGTACTTTCTACAGCCGATAGCGAACACGTTATCTCGACTTTTAACGGACCTTCGCATTCTACGATTACTCTCGCAAGAATTGCTCTCGCGAGGCGTCTCATTGGCCGCAATAAGGTGGACAATATACTGGCTTTGCGATACGGGTTTATAACACGCATGAATCCCCACAACGATCATTCAACGAGTATTCATTAAAATTATTATTTATAGTTTAAGTAGGTTTTTTTCTTTTCTCTCCGTTTCTATTTATTATCGTTTGATTGGTTGCACTAGCCTTGATTGTCGGCATTTAAGGGCTGCTGGTCATGCAGCAATACACATGGCGACGTGCGACACTTCCTCGTCCGGAGCACGCCGGTTTTCTAATTAAACATTGACGAACTTACAAATTAACATTTTTTTTTTTTTATTTCACACAACGACTAGAAATTAGATTGACACGGTCTCGAACATTATCTGCAGGTTTTTTTTATTTTTTGATAGTATCTCTCACACATTATGTTTAGCACAAAATTAATCAACATAGATTTGGAAAAATTCAGGTTTTATATTTATATTCGCTAAAAAGATCTATGTATAGAAAAGTTTCAAGTTTGTAACATTACTCTCTTTCTCTCTCTCTAAGAAAATTTTGACGCCAAATTCTTCGAGGTAATAATATTCTCAAAACTTTCGCATTTCCGATTTTCGTTAGTACGTATAAAATATAGTGTAAAAAAATGTCAACACTTGTCGCAGATATTTTCGAGACGATTACGAGCCCAATCCATGAGATTCTCGAGCACTTGCTTTCGAAACGAACAGTAAAATCAGTCCATGTGTGTGCAATAATCGTTATATTTTTCTCGTCTTCGGCTGTTCCACTTGTGACAAGTGCTTACGGAAGTGAGCGAGAGCTCGAGAGTCTCAATGTCGATCGCGCCTGATCGATGATCGACAGCTAGTTGCGACGATCGTGAGTTTATCGCCTGGTTTTAGCATATTCGTTCATCCATTCGGGATCGACCAGTGTGTAAGAGGATGTACAATGAGGTTTCGGGTAGCACCTTCGACGAGATTTGAAGATCACTTCCGTGATAAATAATGTTATTTTTCGTCTTGTCAACAAATTCGAATTTGAAAACACATTTATGATATATCCGCTCTCATCCTCTATTTTTATCTCGTCGAAAGAGCCTCGCGCGAAAAAACATTCATGTATACGTACATTATGTACAAATATTCAAAATTTAAAGGGAGGACATAGGGGAAAATATGGGTGAGAGGAACGGGTGAGAGATTGGGAATTACACGAGGGTCCGAAGTGAGAACAACTTCTTACGCGTTATAACATTATGATACATAGAACTAGGCGCCAAGCTGTACAACACAAAACTTACAGTGTTAGCCGTCCGATTCTATATATAATGGTATTATGTATGTCGATGCCTTTGGACGAACGTCACCGCATAGGCGTAGATACTTTTTTTTTCCCCCGTTTAAAATCGAGGAGGCACCAGTGACGTGGCTAAGAAAAAAAAAAGAACGTGAGATGGAAGCTTGCAAACTTTGCCTTGAACAAATGCGGGATTTTTTTAGATCTAATTTTTTTCACATTCTTTCTATCTCCTGAAAAGTGCCCGATTGCGGTTTACAGAGTTTTTTTTATCTGCGCGCGGTTAATCGAATGCGTCATTCGATTCGATAATTTCCATGTGGAAAATGAGAGACGTAAAAAAGAGTGCAAGTTTGCAGACTCCCAATAAGCTCTGTACGTTGAACGAGTTATTCAATTCGCGGTGATCCTCGTGGAGTCGCTTTATTACGTAGTTCTCAGGCCCTTTTTATGCGAGCGCCCTTGAAACGTGGAACACTGTCATTTTTTTTTGTTTTTTTTTTGTTTTTTTTTTTAATGACGAGCTTTGCAAAACACTCAACGTCAATTTTTTTTTGTTTTTTTTTGTTTGTTTTATTTAAAACGATCTCAACAGTGTCACGTCGAACGACGCGAATTTGCGAGTCATCGATAAGCTTTGCAACGTTAATATTTCGATCTGCGCTTTTGTGAAAACGTGCGTCTCGATTTCTCTGTCTTTCTTCGAAACGAATTCTCATTCGAATTATCGATTTCACGGCAAGTGCGCGTGATTCGCGTTTCTCACTCTTTTCTTACCTCCCCTCGCCACATTTTTAAAAACCAGCAGCCTTGACTTACTCCGCGGATTCAGACTTTAGACGAGCTTTGCCCAGGAGATCATCTCCCGCTTACGAGTGTAACTACCGTGATCTCGAGGACGAGTCCGTATTAACGTCCGTTCTGGATGTATCGGAAATAGGCGCACTAGAGACATTAAGGGATTCTTCGGCTTGAGGCACTAGGAGGCATCCAGAGCGAGGCACTCGGCAAGAAAGTCCTCCATGGAACGATAAGCGTGTTCGAGCACACCCGTCAGGGCGTGATCTTCGTCCGCGTAACTCTGTTCCCAAGAAAGAAAGTAAAACCTTAGATCGAGCTCAGTGATCAGATTCTCGAAAGAGAGTTTACGTCGAGTTTTAATTTCCTTTCTACTCTCGTACCTGATATCTAAAGATGACTCCCGCTTCGGACAAAGCCTTGGCGAAGGCGACGCCATGCGTGTAAGGCGCTGTAAGGTCAGCTAGACCATGAAGAAGATAAAGGCTGTGACTGGGTACCAATTTCGCTCGTTGAGTGAGATCGGCCTCGACGTAACCTTTGTAGTTCTCAGCCGGAGCGCCGAGGACTCGTTCCGTAAACGCGGAATCTGTCGTTGTTGAAAAAATAGTGCGTGAAAATATCTTCTAGATCTCTACGAATACGTTACGTGCGCTGAATAAAACAAAATGGCTAATTAAAAAATTTTTTCTCGTCGGTTATTTTATGCTACTCGTTCCGTTGACTGCGTGCAAGCTTTACATACTATAATACATCCAATCGGCGATAGGATTCACCGCGACGCCGCACTTGAAAACGTTCTCTTGATTGCCGAGAACCATAGCGGTTACATATCCGCCGTAACCCCAACCCCAGACGCCGACTCTGGTGACGTCCAGATACTTGAGCGTCTTCAGCAGATACTTCAACACGGTGAGCTGATCCTGCACTTCGACGCCGCCTATCCTCCTGAACAGATCTCTCTTTCCCTGACCTCGGGCGCCGCGTACGTCCAGTCTCACGTAGACCACGTCGTTGTGACTAGACATGTACGTTCCCCAGTCTATTCGGAATTTGTCTGTGACCGCCGCGCTGCCGGGACGACCGTTCACCTCGACGAGTACCGGAAACGCCGCGTCTCTCAGCTCTTCGCGCCACGAAGGAGGCAGTAACAGCTGAACCTGCGCCCGCCAACCTTGAGGTAGTGGCACCTGGCGATCGTTTAGGGTTGTACTATCAATACAGAGTCAGTCGAAATTGAGAGATAATTCAAGAGTGAGATATCCACCTCGAAGTTTCGTCTGAGAGGCAGTGCCAGTTCTGATAGTTTGTTCGCGCGCTGGAGCCTCGTGTCGTACAGCACGCGAACCATCTTGTGCGACGTCATCTTGTGCACACCGGCGAGTGGAAGACCGGGACCTTCGCAGTACAGCACGTAGTAACCTTGCTCGTCGTCGTTCATCGATGGACTGACGGACGCGCCAAAGTGCGTGCAATTCGTATAATAGAATCTGCAATCAATTCGATTATTCACTTTGCGTGACCGGGATAATCCGGGTAAATCGGACAGAGAGCAGAACTTGCCTACTCTTCCAAAGAACTTCCCCTAGATCACACGTGACACACAGTGGTTCAAAATGACGAGGATCGTCCGCGGCGGGATCGCGCACCACGTAGAGATGTCTCTGGCCGGGTCTCTTCTCTCTGGTGCCCAGATAGTACACGAGATGCGCCTTGGTGTCCCACGCCAAGATTTCGCTTACCTGTATTGTTTTGTAAAAAATATTCGCGATAAAATTCCTCTATAATTTATCTATAAAAAAAAAATTATTTCCACAATCATTCTCACATATCTTTTTACGATTCTCGTATATCTGGCCGCTCTCACCTCGTAACGACCGTGAGAAAGCACCGCTATTCTCTGCTGTGTGAGCGTAACGTGTTTTATGTGCGTGAAATGTTCCTTATCGCCCTCCTGCACCGAGGCTAGCAGCAGAAAACTGTCGCCGTCCGGAGCGAAGAGAGGATGCGGTTGGGCATCCAGCCACAATCCCTCGGGCGCTCTCTCCGAGTGGGTCTCCTCGCATTCCCACGTGGGCGCGCGGCAGGCCGTCACCAGCGACAGGTTCTGCATCCTCGTCATCCAGACTATCGCGATCTGCGACGCGTCGTCGCCGACCCAGCCAGCGGATATCAGATAGAACTCTCTGAAATTATCATCGAGAAACACACACATGTTCAGGTATTACTTCAGGTAAAACTTCTTCGATAATTCGACATACTGTCCGTCCAACACTGGCGGCGGCTTCAGCTTCGTTTTCATCGGCAACGTGATGTTCCCCGCGTTGCTATAATTCGTCGAGTTCAGATTCGTGAGGTCCATGATCCACAGTTCGACTTCTGGATTCGGCGAGCCTGGCGTCGGATACCTGATCGATCTGGATGGCGGAAAGGAGCCTCTTCTGGACGCGCCCAGGGGACTCGAATTCGCGCCGTCTTGGCCCAGCTGCGTGCCGAACCAGGGAAACTGCAACGCGCTCACCTTCGTGTCGTTGAACGTGGCGTAGAGGATATGCGAGCCGTCCGGGCTTGGCCATGTCGCCTGCGGTCTCGGCAGCACCTCCTCTTGATATAACCAATCCGGCACGCCGTTGTAAATCACTCCGGGCACACCGGTGTCAGTCAGCCTAATGTCTTCCGTCGAGGTGGGAACCATTCTAAGATAAATGTCATTATCGGAGATCATCACGAGGCTGGATGTGTTGCCCAACCACGTAGCGTGTTGCAAACGCGTCTGTTGCATAGGTCGTGAAGTTTGTAAGCGAAGAGGTGTGTGATGGCTGACGAAACAAACAGAGCGAGACAAATTCTCATTTGAATTTGTTTATTTTTCCGTTGTGAGAAAAGTTTTTAAAAAAATATTTTTGCATGTAAAACACATTACATTTAGAAATTAGAAGAGGGCGATAAAACACTTACTCGTTCGTGACATCGTAGACGGTGTAATGAGCGGTGAAAGTATTTCGAAAGACCTGCATGGAAGAGAAAGAGAGTCTATATAAATTGTATAAAAAAAGTTATAAAAACGGATGAACATGTGATGCTTCGAACGAGCTTTCGATAGTGACAACAGATCGCTAAGTGCAACTAAATTGCGCCACGTCGTGTATTACATGTTCTAACACGCGTTATCGATAAACCACAGATCAGAAAGTTAGGACGCAGCTGCCGCTTGAAGAAGAACTTTTCTCTCGCGGCTTTCGCGTTTAAGCTACTTACCGGCTTGACGTTGTGTCTGAAGAGTACATAACGTAAGTCGGAACTGCATTCGTAGCCCTGAACGTTCAGTTGTCTCTGAAAGTAACGTGTAACGCAAATTACGATTATTATCTCTCGTGAAAAGTATATCAGGCGGAGAAGCTAATATCTTTTTTAGATTTTTTAATATGAGTATTATTGCAATTTAGCATGTCTCTCGTATATACACGACAAAGACAAGCTTTTTGATGCGAATATTTCTCTCGCGAGAAGAAAATCTGTTTTTGTCGTGTTTTTGTTTTTTGTTTTTTCTTTTTTTGTTTCATCGCGCCGATTTTATTACTAAAATTGATAGCGTTGCATCGGTCCGTCGTGATTACGTTATTGATACACCGTCGTGTACAGATGTTACGTGGAATATTGCGGGCTAGTAGTCGATACCAAAAGAGTAGTCAGACGGGATAGGTCGAACGCGGCGTATCCTAGTCGAGGACGCCAGATCGAATCAATGCGCTGTATACACTCGTCTATACATCATTTGGCGGTTCGCGGACGAAACAGAACGCGAATTTGGAACTTGTCCAGTGCCAGTGGACCAGTTTCTTTCGCGCACGCACGCACTTATTTCGTGTTACTCCTGCCAGGGGATCGATCACTTTTTTTTTTTTTTTTTATCTTTACACACTATTTTTCTTTGTACTTTTTTCTCTTTTTTTTCTCTCCGTACATTATCGCGAATTTTCTCGCATCATTGCCTGAGAAATTACTCTCTCGAAATAATTAAGTAATTTTAAAAATATATATAGAATATTTTATATATACACCTCTTGTTTATACTCATCTATATTCTATTCTCGAAGTCAATATCTCTTGTTATCAATGCGCCTCAAGGAAAAGAGAGAAGGAGAGAAATAGATAGATAGATAGATAGATAGAAGCAGAAACGGTATTCTCTAACGCAAAGTGCAACGTTACAGCATCTAGAATACTTCGTATTTACTCAATGCTCGCTCTCGCAGTCCCAGGTAAACTTCAGGGCAAGTGCTTCAGATTTCATTTTGTATGCGGTCTCGTCTTCGTTTTAACAACGCGCCGCAAGGGCGCATACTTCGATTTGACGATCGTTGGAACAAAGACGATTTTCGATAGAGAAAATTGTACTTGCATTTCCTATTCCATAATACATAAATTTTCTGGTTATAGAAACGTCTGTTGGTGGAAGCGTGTGTTGTTTGACTATTTGTTTCAATTAGATATCCACACAGGAAAGCTGGAAAATGGTGCTTTCTGCAGTCTGCGGGAAATAGCTGCACATTTCATGCGTAAACATGTTTTCTTATATTCTTTTGATCTAACTTATCTCTCACGGGAAACTTAAACTATCGCATTACAAAAATTATTCTTTTTAAAAGGGCAATGAATATTTATTATTTTTTGCCTCTTCTTTATTTATTCTTCTTTATTATTACCTTTTCGTTTTGACGTTGCGTGGAAATAAAAAATAAAAATATTTCCAAACTAAAAGCTGTTACAATTTCGCTTAAGATCAATATTTGTTACAAATGAATATTAAACAATTTTCATCAATCACCTTTCCAAAATTATATGTGATCTAAAGCAAAATATAAGTAACATATTGAACAAAGTGTATAACTTACCGTAAAACAAAATGATAAAAGCGCTTGAAATAATGATAAATAAATAAATTCTTTTAAAAGACCTCCACAATTAAAAATCGTTTTGAATAAAAACCTTTATATGAATGGCAATCCGCACAAAGACACTCTAACAATGTAAAACCTTATTATAATAAAAGAAACAAATTCATTTTTATCATAATAACAAATATCTTGATTATTTAATATTATATGAACTACCGCACAGTAACGACTTGAAAATTGCATGAGTAACCAAACGGAAAAAACATCAACCTTTTTTTTTTTTTCACAAGAAAAACACTCTAAAAATGAAACACGGGTAATAATAAATCTTTTGTTTCAATGAAAATATAATTTGCACAACAAAAGAAAATTGAAACGAATTACGTAATGAGGTTTTTTTTCCAACAGCTTTAACGTTGTTTTACGCTCTCTTCTCTTGTGGCATTTGCATGTCACAGCGATTCGGGTACTTTGCACGTGATTATCTTAGCAAACACGGGGTTCGTGTCACCAATTAATTGCGGATAAGCGCGACAATAGTTCGGTATCGGCAGATTAGATACTCAAGGAGCTAAGATACCTCAATGCACCGTTAAAGCGAATATTCCTATCATAGTTGGTGATTTAGGACTCCATGGTGTATGTGTGTGCGTGTGTGTATGTACCTATAAATCTAATAGAGCAATAACGATCTCTCGGCCGAGTGATTCAAATCCGATGAGGATTATCGGATCATAAATGAATTTCGTCGAAATGGATTCGGCATCTCTCTATTCTCTCTTTTTCTTCAAAAATTCGACATCTCATTAACTTTCTCTCTCTCTCCGATATTTCCATTCACGAACATTTGTGTCGCTCGACTTTATTCTTGCTCTCGACATTCGAACGCGAGTTTTCGGATTAATTTGTTCAACGTTACGGCAAATTAATTAACATAAATAAAATTGATTCTGAATAAATTTCAATTTGAGCGCGTCAGTTTTAGCGTAATACTCAACATTTGTCGACGTAATTGGAATAAGTACGGAACACAAAACTGCAGGATTTCAAAGTTTCAATAAACGAACGCGTTTGCATAACTGATCGCAAAGTTAAACGCTTTTATATTTTACCGAGAAAGAGAGAGAAAGAGAAAGATCTGCGAGCGGGTTGCAGAAACGAATTCCTAACGATCGTAAATTACGTACCATTCGTGCGATTATCTCGCAGATATCCGAGAAACAGAGAGCGTAATCTTTCAGTAATTAATACCGTCACTTATTAATTCGAAGTTATCTCTTAAGTGCTACTTCTCGAATATGATAATCAGATTGCTGGATATTCGAGCGAGTTCGTTACTCGCAGTCGGAGTGCGCGCAGAGAATACAATGGCGTACATGTGTATATATATCTATATACGTACAAGCGTGTGATTAGAGACCAAAAGAGTCACAACGTTGTGGCTAGTGTCCAGAAGGGTGAGAGAACCGTCGTCCGCTTGGTAGACGAACTTCTCGTGCGTTATCCAGGTCGGTGACAACCTGTGCGGTGTCAGGTCATCGTGAAGGCACTCGTCTAACGTGAGACGTCTGCCGCTCCAGTACAGGAGCTCGTCGACGTACCTGTAATTATCCCACCGCGTAATTACCACTGGTATTTCGAATTGTATCAAAGACTCAAAAAAAAAAAAAAGGTTGCAATCTAACGCTATTAGCACTAATAGATGATAGAGAAAAGACGATGTGTTGTGCGCGAAACGAAGTCGAGGGCAAAACATCGCGCGAACTCACCCGAGAAGATAAATTGCTGTGACGATACCGGCGATAACGAAGCCGATGACCAGCAGCGAGAAAACTATGCTGCGCCAATTGTGACCGCCATCCGCGTACGTTAAATCCTGTGGAAGAAGACACCCTCCCACGTAATTATCGGTCGATCGGCTAGATCGATAGGCAAGAGCTATGTAGTGCAGAAGCGAGGTTGAACGAGAGAGGGTGCATGCAGGTCACGAGAGTACGAGGGGTGAGAGGGAGGGGGAGGAGTTCAGAGGACAATTAGGAAGGTTCAACATCGACGAGAACGAGCGATCGGGATTACTAAAAGAGAGAGATCTGTAGTGTTCCGGCATTCTCCGCCTGTTTTTGTCGCGAAATTGTAACGAACCGCTACAGCTGATCGAGAGATATAAATTTTGTTAGTGCAAATTGTGTAAGGACATTCTACAATACACGTGACGCACGTATAAGAGACTTCGTTTTCGAGACAATTCGCTTTGAAAGATTAGAAAAAAATTAAAAACACAATTATGCGCTTTTGTTGTACAAACATTTTATACGAGATTTAATTCTTATATGGATTATATCATTTTATTCTGCATTTGTATAGATTTTACGCGTCTCCCTATTATATTTTTTCTCACATTTCACGCACTTCTTGTTTTCTCATTATCTACTTCGCGAGATGCTTCGTATTACGAGATGTGCAAATATACACATCGATGCCTTGAGTTTTTATCCTCCATACGTCGCACAACGTATTTCTTGCGCCTCAAAGTTGTCTGTGTCACATAGTTTTTCGCTAATTAGCAACAGCAGCAGCAGCGGCCGACTCGTATATACATCGGACGATATACATAATGCTTTTTTGTTATATACCACCGCGTACATTCGGTACATTACGCGAGAGAGTCTGGTGCGCAAGAAATATGTCAAAGTTCACCAAGTCCGAGGCTTGGCCGGAGTACAAAAGAATTTTTTTCTTCAAACATTTCGCGCCTTTATCGCGCAGATCGCAATTTCCGGAATGATTCGTCGACAACTTCGTTTCCTTCGCGGGTCCCGCATACGGGCTCTCTTTTCTGCGGACCGATAGAATTTCTTTTGAGAAAATCATTTGTCCAATCAGACGCTTCTTCTCTTTTACCGTTCGAGAAATTCGCATTTATCCCTATCGGATCTCGGAATGTATCTCGGCTTGTAATGGTTCCGATGGAAATTTCTCTTTGCGATAAAATCCCGATATGATAATCACAAAACAAATATATATAATAAAGCTCGCGAAAATTTAAAAAGTTGAAAGACTAATGCGAGTCAATACACACAAGATATCGGTATATGTAACATAATAGTTTTGTTCAAATAGTATCGTACATTTCATAATGTTTGGATTTTCTCGGTCGCAAATTTACGTGCAGAGTTTCTGCAGTTTGCGGCCTCCGTAAGGAAAATTCAGATGCGCGTTGCAGCTTATCGAGCTCCCTTGACAGATAAAACATTAATGCGGCAGTTATTTGTCCAGCTCGAGAATGTCCTTGCGCGCAGATCGGTGAAAATACCGGAGCTTCTCGTTACAGGAACAGACTTTATTCTCGTAAATCGTAAAAACGGCTTTTGGGGTCGCGAAGTTCGATCGCGCGCCGCCGCTGTTCGTCCAGAATATCGTTCTTTTCGTTCGCTCTCATAAAATACGTCACCGGCTGCTTTATGCATATTGCATACGGGTTATGTCTGCAATCTCTCTCTGTCTCTCTCTTTCTTTCTCTCTCGATCTGCACAATCGTCCGCGACACCGAGCCGGATAACACGTGTGAGCTGTGTAACACAGACGAGCCGCGCACACTGGATTCTGCATTTACGCGCGAGCTATGCAACGCGACTCTGTCCGACTGTTATGTATGTACCTGTTAGAACAGCCAGACGCACGTGTCTGCGCACGCGAGTTCGGTAGCTTTTATAGGTAAGCAGCAAACACATCATTTGTCAATGAGAAATTTATTTTTGGTCAATTCTTTTGTCTCTTTATTTAGGTTATTATGTTTCTTGGAGCCTTTTTAATCTTATTATCTTTATTTTCGGAGATTAGAAGAAGTTCTTGTCTTTTTAGAGAGAACAAATAGACAGAAAAGAGACAATATAACAAAAAATACTCTACCTTAATAATTTAATCTCGTCGAAATAGACTTTTTAACTCTGACCGACCTAGCAACCTGCTTTAATTTCAAAATGTATATTCTCGTAAGATTCGCAGACGCAACAAAATAATCACGTTTTTAAAAGTAACGAAAGCGATAGCGTGTCTCAATTACATCTCGCTCTCAATGATCGATAGTCCCCGCGTTAGGAAAATAAATGCGAGAAAATAGCTCATCTCGACTGAATTTAGTTTACCGGCAACGTAAGAAGTTTTCAGAGCTCGGGAATATGATTTAAAACGATTTTAAAATAACTCTCCCTCGTCTCTTGTCTCGGATATTGCCGACAATGACGGTGCTCTCCATACAACTTGCGGACGAACGATCGACCGACGTTCCCACCGACGATTGGCCGACGTTACCGCCACGGTAATCGCTTTTGGACGACCTGTTTATCCGGATAAATCGTCGATCTCCCGTTCGAGCGATTCGCCATTTCTCTCTTTCTGTTCTCTTCTCCTTCCTTACCATCTTTCTTCAAGGGTCTCTGACTCTCGCTACTTCTTTTCGCCGCGGATCGATTTGTCGCTGCTTTGAATTCAAAACGCATCGTCGCGTGCACGTGTGCGACGAAATATATAGAGTGACTATAAATTCGCCTCAGCATGCTAGTTTCCGCGAACCGATATCTACATTGCGAAGTGTGTTGCACGGCACGAACATTATTTCGAGAAGGTTCACGCTATCGTGTATATGGAGCAAATAAAATATAAAGTTTAATTTTTACTACATCTGCAAAATTTATAATTTGCATTTTGAAAATATCAAACGCATAATGAAATATTATATATGCATATAAAAACACATGTCATGTATGAAACACCATACATTTGCTAAATTTGATATTATGTCTATAAAGAATTTAAAGCTTTTTCATACAATTATAAATTCTCTATTATTACCGTTTTCTCATTACGGTAATAGCTGATAATTAAACCACAAAAAGTGTACATAAGTTAGAATAATGCGATGAAAAAAAAAAAAACAACTTCCAAAGTCTTTTCCAACATTCTTTAAACTTTAATTTTAATTAGTCTCATACAAAAGTTGGTATCTGTTAACCTGGCGAGATGCCAAAACATATTAAAGACGATTGGAACGAGAATGTTTGCCACGCGGCATAACGGAATATAATTTACCTTGGAATAATTTACCTTGAAGCGAACTATTTCGGTAAAGCACGAAAAATAATATCGAAGCATCAAGTGTGTGTGTGAATTATTAAATTCCATCGGCGACGGATATTAAATACACATACACACACACACACATACGTACAAAGGTGTTTTTTGTTTTAAATAATGCCGCAATTCATTATCGTATCTCGTTTAATGCTGCGGTGAGAGTTAGTCCAATAAGCAACCCCCGAGGTGGTTTGTCAGACGAAACGCGTTTACTTATGCATGTGTTGCATATCGGGCG
>QVNV01023619.1:0-55367 GCA_014825455.1 Pseudomyrmex pallidus | reverse complement strand
ATACGCATATAAAAAGTTTCAACATTTATTTATATGATATTTTCATACACACCTTACTTTTATTATAAATTCTTATATCTATAATTCAAAACAATGCTGCTCGTATGTCCACCCACTCTTTCAACTAATAATTAACTAAAATAGATTACAAAGACGCAATGTTCTTAGACATAAATGTTTTTCAAGTCGAGTATCATTAGGTATATATTTTGTATCGTTAAAATATTTATTGGTGAAAGTAATTTAATAATAGCGTTTTCGACTGTTATAGATAGAATAAAGAAAACGTTCTTGGAATGGATTACTGACGTTACTTCGGTAAATCAAACACTTGGTCGATTTGCCAAATTGACGGTCATTAATCACTTTGATTCATTACCGGTTGCTAATAAAATAAAAATAAAAAATAAAAAAAAACGATGTAAAAATTTACAAAAGCAACACAACAATATGATGCAATTTCAATTAAATGATAAATTATAGTGAGAAGTAAAACGTTGCGGTATATTCTAATATCTCTTACTTTACTGATATATGTATACTTATCTCTCTTAAGATTTTATATAAAATTATAACTAAGTATAAATAAACTTTAAAATAAATACGTCATTACTTCGGAGATTTATTATGAAACTACTATTGTATGATTTTGTCTACATTTTTCCGGAATCATCGTGTTATCGTCACCACGTAACGATAAATATTATTTTTTTAAAAAAACTTCCGACTGCAATTGTTTTTCAATTTTAATTTGCTTACATCTTTATACCATTTGGAACGTTATCTTAATGTTTACAGTACAAACAATTTATTTTAATAAAAAAATCTTTTGAATATAATTTTATAATATTTCTCCTTCTCTCCTAATGTATATCTTCATATCGAACGCTCTTTCGCAAGTTTTACCACACTTTTTTCACTTTTTACCACTTCTACTCAGCCTTAATCGAGCGAATTATCATTGAATAAAACAAAATATAAAAGTTTAATTAATGTTTATATAATATGTTTGCTGGAGTATAAAAATGGAAAATGTAGATATTTTTTCACATATAAAGTTGAATAAAATAGAAAAAACATTTACACATGGTACGTGCAGAAATTAAAAGTTCATTTTTATAGAAATTAAGATTTTATCTCATACTAATGAATACTGAATATTATTCGGATTATTATAAGACACGGATTTGTTACTTATTAGATTTAAAGAGAAAACAAAAACTGTAATACGATTCCTTTTTCTGTTATTACATCAACAGTATTGAAAATCTAGTTCACGTTGCATTTTAATTATAGATATATCACTGCCATTAAATAACGAAACATAGCCAATATAAGCTGCTATTTTCAGTCATAAAATGATACATGATATGGAGCAGACAAAGTTCTGTAGAAGTTTTGTTTATGGTATCAGAAGGCAAGATTTTCACGAAGATGTTAAATTATAGCAAGTTGATGCAATATCTTGACAATTTTCTATTGATATCTATTAGAAGTTATCTATCGATATCTACATAGAGGGGAGAGAAGGAGTGAAATTTACTGATTGATAGGCTGTCATCGCTCTCGTAGAAAACACAATATTTTATGCATCAACAAATACTAGTCCTCTACATTATCGAGAAAAATATCAACATCTTCAGATTTTCAATCAAAGTTTAGATTATTCTAATTATCGTCAAATCAGACATTCGCACTTTTCACGCCACATCCTTTTCCTGCATCGATTTCTTGCAAGGGGAAGCCGTACTATTACTTTCTTCGTCCTCTGCCTTTCGTTTTTTTCTCACTAGATGCGAGATATCGCTGACGGGTTTCGACGCGATACCACTTCCGGAAGCCTCATTTGCTTTCGCTTCCGCGTCGCTGGAGCATCCGTTAGCTTCTTCTTTAATCTCCTTAATCACGTCGGCTTCTTTCTTTAGATCCTTGATATCGGCAATCTTCTCCTGAATTTCCGGAAGTAGATCTTGAAGCTCCTTGATCTCACCTTCGACTGTGTAAAACGGATCGTCCGACTGCGGCGGATCGTCTTGCAAAGTCTTCAGGTGCACAATTTTCGCTTCCAGCAACGCGGACGCCTGGTTGAACTGCTCGATGCTGGCGTCGAAGCTGTTTGCCAACGCGTGCGCCAATCCCATCTGATAGTGAATTTCAGCAATCGCGCGATGGTCGCGCGGAGTCATCTTCTCTAGCAAGTTTAGACACGCCTTGAAATCGGTCAGTGCGCTCTCGTGATTGCCACCTTCCATCGCTACCTCGCCCAGAAGACTGTATGCTTCAGCTAACAATTTCCAGCCCGCGGATCCACGCTTTAAAAGCACTAATTTTGCCAGTTCTAAAACTTCCCATGCGATCTACAAAAAAAAGTTTTAACGTACTCACAAACATTTATTATTTATTATATAACATTTATTATCAACTCTAATATAATATCGAATAAGTCAACAACATAACTCAATAGTGATCGAAAAGTAGTACAATAAACTTAAGACATTAAACAAATCAAGTGTCAATCACATATATAAATACCTGTAGATTATTTACTTCATCTTCATCATTTTCCTTCTCAACATCTTCTTCTGCTGCTTCATTGTCCACTTTCTCTTTATTCAAGCCACTGCAAGATGCTTCACTATTTTGAAGATCCTTACTGCAGCCAGGAATTTCTTCTTTCTGCTTATTCTTCTCTTCGATTTTTTTATCGAACTTTTCCGTCTTCTCGCTTTCTTCGTTTTTTTCAGTCTTTGTATCTTTCGAATCTCCATCTTTGTATCTTTTCTCCTCCGTTATCGATTCTTCTTTATCATCTTTGCCATTTGACGTACAAGGAGCACTTGTTGTGCTATTGTTGGCTTCCGTACCGGCAATCTCCTCGCTTTCTTCGTCTTCATCGTCCTCTTCGTCTTCACCCTGCTCGTCCTGACTAGCTTCCTCGGATCCGGGCACACCGCCTCCGAATACTCCCGCTTCCTCGCGCGCAAGATTCAGAAGAGCTCGTCCGTAAAGTAAATAAAGTTCGCCCATTTCATCGCCGGTTTCTCCATGCTCTTGAGCAAGAAGTTCGCAAGCCTGGGCGAGCACAACTACCGCCAAGTTGTAATCGCGTACCAAGAGATGTCGTTTGCCTTGAGAAATTGCCGTCGCAGCATCTTTGATCGGCACTTCCTCCGAAACATCGGCCATCTAAAGAACATAAAGATTTCCGTATAAAGAATTTAGGAACGTTCGCACTTTTTTTATCAATGCAGTATATATTAATATATTATTGTTAAAAATTGCTTTTTTATATTACTATAATATTTTAATACAATTTTCAAAATACAATTTAATCAAATTGTATTTTGAAAATTAAATTAAATTTGTCTTAAGAGAAAAACAAATTTTTAAAGCATCAAAATTGGTATAAATAATGTAAATAATATATAAATAAATAATATAAAATATTATCAATTGTAGCGTTTACATTAATTTTCGGTTATTGCGCGGGTTAATATATGTCTTCATTTCTTATTTGTGATGATCGAAATAGTTTGGAAGACGTAGGAAAAAAGGTAATAATAAAAGTGGGCATCCCCGCAGCATCCGCGGGTAGGGATGGGGAGACGCGGGTGGCTCTCTCCGTGTCGGTCGATTCGACGTAGCAAAAGGGTGAGGGCGTCCGTGTCGAGGATACCGAGAAAACGGGAGTACGAAGAGTGCACGTTGGCCAGTAACGACGAGTTGGAAGACGCAAAGCGTCGCTTACAGGCGTCGCCCTGGGCGCCGCTGCCTGAGAACAGATGGAGCCGACTCGCGTGCCCCGTGGCCCCGGTCCGCGCCTCGTCTTCCTCTTCGTCACGCTTGTGCTGACCTTTGCAGGTAAAAAAAAAGACGCGTCGAAGAATAAATGTGATATTGTGTCGCGAGAAAATGTCTCTCCATTTTAAACTTTTCATAATATGTGTATCACACAGAGACAAAAAATGCGTATCTTTTAATATTAAACATTTAAATATTAATCTCTTCTATTACTTTTTTAAATATTTTTTCTTTTTAAAAGGACATTTACAAAAGCTTTTTAACGTAACGTATGTCAACAGTATAGTATTTAATTAGTTTAATCCGTAATCAAGAAAAACTTCTATTTCGACAAAATTTCATTTATTATGTATTCTGATGCAAGTGCACTGTTTTTGATTCTCTAAATGCGTATTACATAAGGTGCGTGTGTGTGTGTGTGCGCGCGCGCGCGTATATAGATTGTATATATGTAGATTAAAATTAATAAGTTTTGTTAGTTTACTAATACAGGCTTGTTTCCAGAGTTAATATCAAGTTGAAAAGATTTGAAATAAAACAGCAAATGGAAAATTTATACTTTCAAAAAAACTATTACTCATTAATCAAAGTTTTTGTTATTGGCTGACATTTAAATGACATTATGTGTTACGTCTATTAATGAAAATAAAAGAAATTTATTTTTAGGCCAATCCTTGATAATCGCGGTTTTGTGTGTTTAAGCGACGGGGCTTCTATGCGGTGCGATTATGTCGGATCATTGGGAAGAGATCAGCTGGGACAGAGAAGATCTGAATCACGCAAATGTCAGCCTCGAGTGGTACCTGGACGGTCAAGTAGCAATGTTAAAATCGTCTTCCGTCAATCGTCAAGCTAATCGTCACAAGAGTCCGTCCTTTCTAGTCCCGATGCACGGCGGAATTTGGATCATGTGTGTCTCATTGTCAGGTATCAAAATTTGTCGATTCTTTAATCTCTTATTTAATTATTCTCTTATTTAATTATTTTTTCTATTATATATTAATCCTTTTATTCAAAACATTTCTTTTCTTTCTAGATTTCGAAAATGACAAATCAGAGCTTTTTCTCTTTTAGACGACTTTTCTTTTATTTGTTACACGCTTTTTATCTTTTTATTTGTGTACAAGATTGATGCGGCGCTCGTTTTTCATTTCGCTCTCAGCAGAAACGTTATACCGACTTCATGTGTATAGAATTATATCTATAAAAGGTCTATAATAGGATTGTGTTGCTCAAATTCATGGAAAAAGTCAGAATCACGGTCACGCGATTATATAGATGCTCCGTGTTGTTCAAACTGTATAATTCGACGGTTCGATATCTCTTAGACCAGAGTCAAGGTAGCGCTAAATATAGTCACGTGTATGTACCTACATCCAATATAGACACGTGAATTTCTTCCAATGAAATTTCAGAGAAAAGACTTCTACTTATCGGATTTCTCCACAAAATATAATGAGTGTTTTAATTGTTATTTTTTCATATTGTGTTCTTTAAAGCATCGATTTAGAAAAATTACTACTGCTTTGTAATAAGGTAAGAATTTGAAAAACCGATTAATGACAATGCACATCACATTTGTTACAGAGGAAGAGATAAATCTGCTGGATCAGGTGGGCTTCCCGCAGCGGAGATGTATCAATTACTTGACACCAGACGAGACGCACGAAGACACACGTGTGGCTTGGCAAAATCGTAAGTGAACATCAAGCATCACGGTTAAACCAATACACTCAATAGAACATTGAGCATATGTCGTAATTATATCCAGTTTCAAATAAGAAGAATAAATTATCGTAAAAAAAGATGTTTCCTAATTTTGTCATATTTATTATTAAAATAAATTCATTAACAAAAACCAAAAATCATGTTCAAAAATTTATATGTAAATTCTTAAAATATATAAGAATTTATAAAAAAATTTATCGGAGATTTTCCATCTTCAGGGATGCAGAATCTGAGTATTTCGTGTTCTCTGGTATGCCTGATAATTCTAGGATGTGCTGTGCTAATAGGTTTTTTTGGACTATGCAGACATCAGATATCGGCTGTGCTTGTGACTGGAGTGATGTATCTTCTTGCAGGTAAGCTTCGTTTACGTGCACGATAAAGTAACTCCCTAACAAATTGAAATGGCAATTGATTGTTGGATTTTCTGTCAGCGACATTTGCGTTGTTCACACTGACGATCATTCACTTCAAGAGAGTGCAGGACCGCGGTATGAAACCGATAGTGGACGTGCCCGAAGACGGCGTGATCGGCACGCCGGTTGTCAGCAGCGTCCTCAAAGCCAGAAGATTCGCTACCGCGTGGAGCATGGACCTGGGATGGGGTGGGGTCACTCTCTGTGCACTCGCATCGGTCGCCTGGATTCTTCTCAGCAAGATTATGCGTTTCAGCCCAATTGCCGCTATGATAGCGTAGCAGTGGGACGCCTTCGAGGTTTAAGGTCGTTTCTGATAGTTTAAAACATTTCTGCGATCCTTTCAGATAAACACTTAAAGAACTTTCCAATTTATGTATCTAGTTGATACGTTTGTTTTGTTTTTCTTTTTTGAAACAAGCAGTTAAAAAAAATCTTAGATATTTTTGTTTTTACATTAGTGTTTTAGAAAACATAATAAATTTCTCTGAGAATTTAATATTTTTATATCTCTCCAGGGATCAAAGTTCCTCTCTTTCAACACTTGAAAAGGATCGCAAATTTTGAAAAAATCATTGGATATGATACTACTGCAGAAAGTTCCATTCAGAAATGACCAACTCGAAGGCGAATTACGTGCCTATTTTTATATTATTTGTCTCATTTTGCAGAACTGTTTGCTATTGTGCGATTGAAGGGAAAAAAGACAGCATGCGTTTGTCGAGAAGACGAAGCGATTCTAAGACGAAGACGTACAATTTTTCATCATCCACCAATTTAATAAACGTTTTATCTCGACGCCTTGTAGAAGTGAACGCCAGTTTAGTGATTTCAACGTGCAGTATATATTGCACGCCAACAATGACAGCGAGTATTATAATATTTTGATAATTGTAGTTGCCTAATTTTTAATCAGAAACGCCTTACGATTAGAGTGATAAGCATATATTTATAAAAGCATTAAGATACTAGTTCTGTATGTGTACATACAGAAAATGAGATATATAAAGCGTGACACATTAATTTCTTTGGAAAGAGGTGTGTCGGAATGTATGAGCGCTAAACTTTTCTCTTTGGAAAATTGCAATCTCTTTGTTTTAGATTTTTTTTCTAAGAATCTGTACTTTTTTTCAAGATATTGATCGTGTCACGCTTTAAACGCCTTAACTTGTGTAACGCGTAAAATTTTTTTTGTGCGATGAAAAGGAGGCTTGCTTGGCCGCAACTTGTAATAGCGACTCATAGATGAGACAACTACGCACGGTGTGTGTCCTGCATGAAAGGATCGCGCAAGGCTGCATTTCGTCCATTAAAATTTGAGGAAGAATTTCTCCGGTGCTCACGTTACCGGGCGCGCTTTTGAAACGCCACGTTTTTATAACAACGTATTCTTAATTGCCATATTTTTTATGCAATCTTTGTTATTTGTTATATTGATGAGCACAAATAAAAAATTGCAACAAATCGCTAACTGAAACCTATTCAAGATCCGTCATTTCGGCAAGATAAATAATTTTATCGTAAATTAAATTTGTAGTTGTGACAATGAAAATCTCGATAAGTACCTTATTATTCCCGCGCACGCTTATTTCATTGATATGACGTAAACCTAACCTAGCTTTCAAATTGTCGTTTTCAACAGTCCATTGTTCTTTGTATTGCGACGATCCCGATAATCTTAATCATTACTTTTACACTTTACAAGTAAAACAATTCGCCGGAAGTCTGGCTTAAACCGACAAAAAAATCCATTTTCTCACACAATTATCGATGTGTTAGCGCGCGCGCTGCTTTTATTTTTGTCTGTCTGTCTATCTGTCTGTCTCTCTCTTTCTCTCTGTTTTTATGCGTGTGCACTGTGCACACGCATTTTTTTTAAATTCTTTTTCTATGTGTAAATTTCAACTTATTTTTTTTACTTCATCCAATTACCTAGGGCGAAAAAAAAAACCGAAACAAACACTTATAAAATAGCACTTAAATATCTTATATTTGTACAAACATTGTTTTTCTTCTTTGTTTTGTTAAAAATTATCGTCTTGCAAATCGAATAGAAAAAATGAACTCAACTCGTCGGAAAATACGAGAAAAGTGTTTTGCACGTCCAAACACGACCTCATTCGTGTCAATGTAAACGTTAATCGTTTTGTTCGCGTACGTACCTTACTGACGCTGAAAAATGCCAATGTTCCTCTTGAACGACGTTGTCAATTCCTCTAATCCAAGGAAAACCAGACAAAACGCACAATTTCCGTTAATACACTTACCGAGCTCGTATGAAATTGTATAACCGGCACGCGGGTAAATTTTACGAGCATTCGGCGCACAACCATAGACGACGAATGTTCTCACAGACGATTGATCCGACAACAATTTTACGATAAAATAGAACTTACATACTAAAAATCACCCAATCACGTGCGATATTATGACATGCAACAATGGCCGCGTTTTTTGTCTGTGATTGGTCTCTTCTTGTAAATCCAATGGAAATATGAAAGTATATGCCAATCACAAGCAATAAGCGCTGAGTTCTGCTGAACGCGGCTGCTGCTCGAAGTCTAGTGACTTTGATAAAAACTACATAAATTCTTATTCTATGGTTATTCCACAACTTGCGCATGCGAAAAATTATATTTGCTGCATTCAGTAGAAACAAGTTGCTTTGTAACAATCGGACGTGATTGGCTCTTACTTTTAGAACCATTTAATCAATGTCGAGTGTTGACAAGACAACTCAGCAACTGTTCTGCTGAACGCGGCCATTATTCGCATCAAATAACAACCGTGACAATCAGGCGAACAATTGCAAAACGTCGAGATGTCGAGCAAAAACACGCGACGTTGAAAGAGAGAGGAGGAACGTGCAAGACCAGTTGTTCTGTTCTAGTGATGCGAGGGATCACTGTATCAATTTGGACGTTAATGCGACATAGATCCATACGATGGTAATGACGACGACGACGACGACGACGAAGACGACGACGACGAAAACGACAATAATGATGATGATAATGATGATGATGATGATGATGATGATGAAACACTTCTGATGATAAAGTGATACTTGAGTTATCTGTCGCAGCGAATAATTAACAAATCAGCCAAAGAAAGATCATGGCAATGACGTCAGTGTTCATTTCGTCGACACGTGCGTAAAAAAACTAATATCGAGGAATGACGGTCTATTTACTGCGAAAACACACGAGTGTGTAAGCTATTGCGGGTGATGGCGGGAAATATATTGGGGGCGCACGTTTTTGTTGACAGAACGTAAAATTAATGTTAGCTGACTCGCGTGATATCGTACGATAACGTCTGCACAAAATTTTAAATGCATCTCAATGAAACGCATTGACCAAGAAAAGGATTGCGTTTTATTTTATGCACGAGCATTTCTACTGAAAGAAACTAATTAATTTTACTAACACATTTGTTTTAATAAAGCACACAAGAATTCGAATATGTCACACGTATAAAGAATTTTGTAAGATTGCTCCGTTTGCGAATTGGCAGTTTAACGACAATTAACTGAGCTTTTCTCCCGCCCAATTGAGATAAAATGTATGAGAATGGTACAAATGACACAAGAGAGTTGAACACGACAGATACTACGGATTCTATTTTGTACACTATACTGATGAGCGATCTCTCGACGAACATGATGAATGCGATTTACAACGACAACGTGTCCTCTACAACGTACGTAGAAGTGTCACAGGCAAACGAGAGTAATCAGCGGTTATGGAATCTCTCTAAGACCGCTGTAACGTCACTGTCCGAATCTACGGCAATAACACTTAATACTTCGAGAAGTACAACAATGTACACACCAACATTAACAACAGAGTCCTTTGATGAATTCGGTCCACCAGAAGGAGTAGAATATATTTTTGTGCCACTTGGTGTAGTGGTCTCGGTTATTATTCTATCTGCTGTGGTATGGGTAGTGATATCACTTTTGTCTGCCTCTTGTGACGTTTTTCCTCCTGGCCTTGTTTTTGTTTTTTTGGATGCAGCTCTACAAAGATACCGAAAGATACACAGCACATGTGACACATTATTTTAAACACAAACATCTGTTTTGATCTTCAGTTTCTAACACTCATTGTATACAAGTTGTATATGTCTATAGGAAATAATATCACATGTTTATTTGTTCTTTTGTATGTGTGTGTAAGGCTCATTAAATCATACAATATTTAAATAAATGTTTTGTTTTTAGCACAGCTTTATATCCTGCTTTTTTGTTAGGCATAAATAAGGATTTCTTGATGTTTCTTATATGTTTAATTGTCTTTGAAGGTATTAATTATATCCAGAAAGCGCAAATTGGAACGACTGAGGCACAGACTTATGCCGATGTACAACTTCGATCCTGGAGAAGAGGAGGAAGATGACTGGGAGACCGAATTGTTGGACGAGTGCTATAGTACTCATCAGAGACGAGTGTGTAAGATTGTTTTCACTTGTAACATGTACAAGTGCTTTGAAAATAAGATATATTAATTTTACAGCAAGGATATCAATCAATGGATACCGAAGAAAATGCTGAGCTATTTGATGGTCATTAACAGCGCATTTTTGCATGGCATTTGTAAATCATTTTCACATTGTGCTATTATCATGGATTAAATATTTTTATTTATTGTAATTTTTCTCACATATACACTTAATACATCCAAAGTTTTTCAGAATAATGAACTTTGTGACTTTAGATGAAAACTCTTATTCTTTCTTACACAAATTCTCTCTTAAGAAAGACCAAAGTTTAATAAAAATAGTACTACAAACTAATTTATAATAATTTATTTTTTTGTTAGTTTATAATAATTTATTATATATTTATTCATAAATTTCAATATCTTCCAACTATTGCTTAAAGTCTAATACCAATTGGATTGTATTTTAACTTAATTTTTGTCAGCTTGAGATTTAGTTCGCAATTTTTAAAGTAATTAATCACATTAATCAATATGTGTATGTGTGTGTGTGTGTGTGTATGTATGTGTATGTGTGTGTATATATATATATCATGAGATGTATTCCTAACTTCTCTATACAAACAACTTTTCTTTGCAATAGAAAGTGTAATCGAGAAATATGAAGTACCTTTTACAATTTTATTATTTAGATTATACTGATGTTTGTTTTGTATCTCTTTTACTTTGTTTTTTTTACGCCTAATAGCTTTTTGCATGGAGAAATGTTAAAAATAATTTTCTCATCCTATACACAAAAAATCGATTCGCCGTCGCGCTGTTATACTTCACATTCACAAAAATTAATAAAAACTTCCAAGAAAACATAGAATTAATAAGAGTACTTTGAGTTTATTTACTTTAATACAAAGATGATATTCACACATATGCTTGCCTCAAAATCGATATTAATGTACACATTAAGAGTAATAAGAAGAGTGTATTAGTGTTATTAATTTTAAAAAGGAGAATATTTTTTGCGTATATTACATAACACAGAAACTCGTTTTCATGTTTATCATTTTCTGTCACTAGTACAGGTATGCGGTATGATGTTTTTTTTGGATTTATGAATCGCAACGTGTATGTAGGAGAAAAGGAGGTAGCAAATATGTGATAATAATACTCTATACTGTTTGTTATTATTTTAAAAGAAAAAAAAAGTATCAAACTTCATATCTGGTCTAAATTAAAAAAAAGTTTTGAGATCTTTATTAAGATACGTTAAAATGCAGTCTTTACTGTGAATAGTTTTTACTGTTAAAAAGTTACACTTAGCACGCGTGATAATTTTTCATTAGTTATTAAAAATATCGACACATGAATAAATATCCAATAAAATTTTTAACACAAACGTTTTTGTCCAAGCTCCTTGAATTTATCAGCATGTGGCAATGTACACCATGAACTAGAATTCCTTAATGAAACTCGAATAATAACACGGTGCCGACAATGTCCATTGCTTCGTCATTTGCTCCATCTCCAAAAATCACACCAGAAAGAAACATCGAAAACTGAATATAAAACGATTCGATTAAATCGATTTTGTTTAAACACTATCGAAAGATAAAATTAGCTGTGTTAGTTTCATCCTCTCCTATTACAACTTCAGATAATTCAATTTTCTTCCTCTTCCTCATCCTCTTCCTGTTCGTCTTCGTCTTCGTTATTGATCTCGGGCTTTTCTTCTACCTTTTTCGCCTGTCTACCTCGGCGTGGCGAACCTTTTGGTGGTCCTTGCTGTAAGTGATAATTTTCTCACATAATGTGACGCACAGAAATAAATTACATTTAACTTACAACATTATGTAAACTCTATTTACATAAACTCTGAACTATAGTAAAATATCTACAAAAAAAGTAACATATCTACTAATATCTGCATGCTGTGTGTACCTTTTTCTTGTGAGATCCTTTAGGTCGACCCCTTCCTTTTTTAACAGGACCAGGTGGAGCATCATCCTCATTATCAGATTTACGTACTGCGTTATTTTTTTCTGCTGCTGGTCTGCCTCTTTTTTTAGGTTCTTTTACAGCATTCTTGTCTGCTTTAGCTGGCCTACCCCTCTTTTTCTTTTGTTCTTCTACGACAGGCGAATTGTCGTCCGACATATTTATTGTCCTGTTTCACTGCAAAACTAGAACAACGTCAATTCTCTCTTAATGTTTTCTTTTTTTTTTGTTTTTCAGATTGTATCATCTCCAACAAGATAAACTACAAAGGAGAGCAACTAATAAGAAAAATCTACCTGTGTATACTTGTGGATATGAAGTGCAGCTAATTTGTGAAAACATCATATTACTTATATATATAAATGTTCCCTATTAAAATACATCTCTTGCGCATAGATAATTCTTCAACTTTCAAAAACTAATGCCATATATTTAGTTGAAAAAATATAATTGTTTAAAAAAAATTTGTAGCTAGAAATATATATATATATACATATAGTTGTATATATACAAATAATGTTTCTTTACAAATATTGATCTTTACATAAGCACAAATTAAAAAAAAAAAAGAAAGAAAGAAAAGAAAAGCTGCCATGTAGTGCAACGAGATTAGACAATTCTCGAATGTTCGAGTAAGACTATCGATCTTTCAATATTTTTCTAAGTCGCTCGCGCGCTTTGAAGAAGAACATCAGAAATCGCATTTGTTTTCAGCAAAGTAGAAATGCGCAAACGCGCTGCGAAAATCAGTACTATATTAATTACGCGCATTTACGACAAGATAACGCAGTGCGTACGCATATAATTGGGCTATAAAACGGTCTCTGTAGACGCGCAATATAATGCACGGCGGATCGAAATTTAATTTGTTCCTATTCTCGTAGTCGCTTCGTTGCGATTCGAAGAACTCGATCGTGAGAATCTCTTCCTAAGGTCGGGAAATCTATCGAATTGACGGCGACGCGAATACTCGGTTGTTAAGTTACGATCGTGCAAAAGCGACGGCGATGCCTCTCCAAAAGTTCCGCGCCCGCCATTTTCAAAATTTGCCAACGGTCACTCTGAGTTCCCAATTAGACGACTCGACGATCGTATGTACCGAGAACACCGGTCTCCCACGACGAAATCATGCTCATTGCGAACAGCAATTTTTTCTCGAATTTTTCACGCACGCGGAATCGTCGGTTCACGCGGTAATGTCGAGAAATCCGATGACAGAACTCGCACGTCGATCGTCGGTCGTCGGTGACGCCATGGGAGAGAGGCGCGAAACATGGCGTCGCGAGTTGTGTGACTACGCGGCGTCTCTCCGTATCGGAATACAGCGCGTCAGACTTGCGACACCGATATCTCTGCAAGTAACGGCGAGGCGGAACCGTGAGATGGACAGAAAAATTCGTAGTGAATCTGACGAATTTTCCGTCGTGTTTTTACGTCGCGGTCACGCGTGCTTACCGTCCAAATAAATTTATATCCGCATACGTATGATAAATTAATTGGGCGCGTAAAATACACGGTGCGGGATACGATAACGGCGGCGGCACCAAATACGCACTCCACTCACCTCACACGGCACGAAGGGAATTATTGCGTACGATACACTCTTATTCCGTGAGACAAAGGGTGATATCGCGTCCCTTTATGTCGCCGGTCGGTTGATTGGTCGGTCGGTTGGTTGGTTGCGCGCGTCGTGGCGTGGCGGTGGTCGGTGTGTATCTCGCGGTCACGTCGCGTCGCGTCGCCGCGTCGTATCGTATCGTATCCGCGGGATGCTGGGGGGGCTCCGTTGCAAACGCACTCTCGCCGCTCGCGCGCACTTGCTTGTTTGCTTGCTCGCTCGCGTATTGTGGTGTGCACTCGGCACGCTTCCTCGACTCTCGCTCGCTTCACCGCCGTAACGCGTATATTAGTAGGCGCCGCTATGCTCCGCGCACTTTCCACAAACAAACACATACACGCACGCGTACACTCGTATGCAAACGCCCCGCCGACGCAGCCTCCACTTTTCTCGCGCGCTTACCTCGGTGGCTGGCTCGCTAGCTGGCTAGCTGGCTAGCTGGCTGGCTGGCTGGCTAGCTAGCTGACTAGCTGACTGGCTGGCGGTTAGTTTGGCTGGCTGGCTAGCTAGCTCGCTGATCCGTTGGCGATATTTCGGGGTTTCGAGGAAGAAGAAAGGGTTGTTCTTGCGCGTCGCGCGCGAAGCGAAATGAATGGAGAAGGTGGAATAGGCGGACTCGCGCTCGTTTAATCGAGTTGTTTTTCGACGGACGAAATTGTATGATTTTGCGTATACGCTTGCACGCACACATTAAGCACATATATGTATTAGCTGACTTACCAGGAAAAACAGTGTATACACTGTACAGCAACTGACGACTGCTGACGACGATATACTACTGCGATATACCGTGGAGCGATTCAAGTCGCGGGTTGCGAGCCGGCTCGAGAACTTCTCCCCCACTGGCTGCGAAGCCGACGGCAACGAAGCGCGCTAACGAATTCCCGCCAAAAGATCGCCTCGCCGTACGTATCGCGCTATAGGTCGAAAAATTATCGTTCTGCTCGTGGGGGTCGTGCCGGATCGCGGCGAATCTCAGATGTGGCGGTACAAGATGCTTCTCGCCTCTTTTTTTTTCTCACTGCGAGGAACAAGCGAACAGGATCTTTTGCAGGAATTTTATATGTGGAATTGGCGCGATCGGCGGCGGTTCGATGCGACGCGCGCGCGCGAGCCGTTGCAATGAATGCAATGGTGAGTGGTTGTTACATATTATGCATATCTCTCGTATGCTCTGTTGCAGTTTACATTCCAGAAAGGCCACGTTGATGTATCGATGGGTATCGCGCAATTTTGGTAATTGATATGAGCAGCATAAATTTTACTGTATTTGCTGTTTGTTAATAATGTCAATAAATATATGTACATAGAAGGAAATTAAATGTGTCTATATATTGGCAAATATTACTAATATAGACTCTCATATGTGTCGTGTTTATCAATGTGCATATGCATCTATCTATGTGTAAGCGATTATATACAAAAAAAAAGTCGTACATGCACGATGAATGTCGAATAGTTACGAGTCTGTTGTAACCGTCGGAGGACGTTGACCTTCCCAATCTCTAATTTACATGTGTTTTCAACTTGAATTTCGTCGATACGGTTGAAACAATTTTCACGAATCAATACAATAGTCGCAGTTATTCAATTAGTATCACACATCAGAATTTATGAACGAATTCAATAAATTTTACGCATAAAAGAATTCTGTTACTTGAGTGCGCACATATTTTAATATATAGCGTTATTTGTTTGAAAAGCGATATTGTTTTATTTTTTCTTCTTTGTATTCATTAGTTACGGTTTAATGAACAATTATCGATTCAACTGGATGTTCGCATTAAACATTTATTCATACTTTAATTTATGTTTTTACGTAAGAAAAACGGTATTCGACTATATTAAATTCCGTTCTTTCTGTGAGATATTCTCGCGCTTTTGCATCTTTTTGTAAAAAAAACGGAATAAATGATATGATATGAAGATTAAAAAACATACTGCGCAAATACATACGAAGTGTATATATTTCAAACTACATAAAATCAAGCACATAAGGAACATGTGATGCGAAAACGAAGAGATATGGAGACCGAATAGATATGGCGTTCGATTGCCAATAACATTGTTAAGGAAAAGCTCATCATGTAGACCGATTAAACTAGGAGAAACAAATTCTCTATAGTTAAGCATTGTAGGTTTCTCCATACATTCTCATATTTTTATTGCACACATATATATATACATATATATATGTATATATGTATATAATGTATTCTGTTTACACGTACAGATGCAGGTACTAGTGCTGCATCGTAGGACGAAGACGGTTGGGTCGCGCACTTTTTACACTTGTTTACATGTTTTATTTTTTTTTTGTCCTGGCAAAGCCAGTATGTACGCCGTCTGGTTTTCTTTCAGAAAATACGTAGCACACTATGCAAACTAATATACTATCGATTAGATATTTTTATTCTTCGGTATGACTTAAAATACAAATAAAATAAAAAATGCAGATTGTTTCTTCAAAGATTAATTAACATCTTCCGCTGTTAATTATTCCTCTTGAAAACATTCGAAAGCATTCGAAGACGAGCAAATCGATTAGAGGACAAACAAACCTGTAGTAGTTTACACATCAGGTTGCAGATGGCGGTTATGCGTACCATGCGCACCAACATAATCCCAAAAAATTCCCTGACAAGCTCTTTTTTTGTAGAAATTTTTTACGCTTTTGCACTTTAGAAATTTTTTATTTCAAAATAAAATAAGTATATAATTAAGCGTGAGAGAAGATAAAGAAGGTAGCCGGAAACAAAAAAAAATACATAAAGAGTCCAGGTAAATCTATCTTTGATATGTTGATCGTGTCGATTGCTTGCAAGCGTGGCGGCCATTTTTGGACGCTGTTTATTGCATTTAGTTTTAAGCCGAAGTAATATCGCTTAATACACTTATTTATTATTAATGTGTATTTTCTTCGAACGTGTTGCATTTATCGTAAAATTGCGTATGGTGATAATGTTTCGTCGTGTATGATCAACAATTCGGGAACAAACTGTTGTATAGTGATACGCGGCGGCGGTAGACGTGCGCGTAGCGGACCGCAGCCAACTTCAGAGGCGTGTCATGTTTGCGGTCAACGCGTTGCTTCGTAATCGGAGTCGTCGAGTTTTGTTGCCGAAAATCTATGAAAGATGCTGTCGTTAGGTCCGAAAAAAGACGGCGGACCCAATGCTAAGTTCTTCGAGTCACCGGAGGTTCTCACTCAGCTCGATGGCGTTAAACAGTGGCTTTTGAAGAATTGCAAGAAGGTACGTTCGTTCACACGAACATGGACCCGGCGTCGGAAGACTTGTTGGAATTTCTGCGTGCGCGTGACTTTCAATATCTTTCGCTTTTAGCATACGTGTTCACGTTGATTGCAAGTTTTTCGACGATCAGCGTCACGTAGAAACGAATCTTATAAGAATTTCGCGAAAATTTCCACGATGCACGATCACAGTCGGATTATTAGCCGAGGCGAAAATCAGCCCAATGACTCTCCGCAATTACTCCTCGTTTTAATTTACGTCATAATGTGAAATTAAGTATTCGTTTATTAACGCATATTTCTTGCTATTTACGGACTGTATTGTGTAACAATTGCAAAAAAGGGGAGTAATTGAAGAAAAATGAAATATACAACTTGGTTGTAATAGAGAAAGAAAAGAAGTAGTATGATGTGTTTAACCTTTTATATTTGACTATTAAGTGTTTTATGTTAATTTGTTATTTTTTGTAGTATGTGCAAACAGATCCTCCTACTAACAAGAGTTTAGCTACGTTGGTGGTACAGCTTCTGCAATTCCAAGAAGACAATCTAGGCAAAAATGTGACAAAACCACCTATGACTAGAATTCCAGTATGTAGTTTATTATTTATATGAATAACAAAAGTTTATTGTTATAAAAAAACAGTGTTATATGTATATTTAAAAATCAATAATGTTGATTTATAAAATTCTTATTCTCCTCTTTATAGATGAAATGTTTCTTGGACTTTAAACCTGGTGGTGGCTTGTGTCACATTTTGGCAACTGCTTATCGCTTTAAACAAGAACAAGGATGGCGGCGATTCGATTTTCCTAGTGGAAAAGTAAATTGTTTTATAATATTTTATATAGAAGTAAACTTTGAATATATTTTTAAAATAATTATATTGTTTGCATGCTGTTTAAAATATCATAAAACTGCTTTAACTAATAAAAACTTATTTATTGTTTACAGTCAAGTTCACGTACAGATCGTACTCTTGATATGCTAATGTCAGCTGAACGAGCTTTACAGCAGAATAGATGTATGACTGTACCAAGTGTTTTTGTGAGACCAGATGTGGATAAAGCTACAGCTACACAAGTAAAGGAAGTAGTTAGAAAACATCAAGGCAACATTGTAGAAAAGGAAGCTGATGCTACACACATTATTTATCCTCTAGTGGATCCATTGGAAGAAGAATATGCTCGTCCTTGTATGAAACGCGAAAGATCAGTACTGATTCATTGGTACTATTTTCCAGACAGCTACGACTCGTGGATGACATTAGATCTTCCCTGGGATTATCCGGAAGGAAATCTCGCAAATACAAATTCAAGGCACTTTTTGCATTTGATATATTCTAATATATTTATTAAGCAAATTTGTGTTTTTATGTGAGTGTATATTAAAGAGATTTTTGTAAATTTTTTCTTTCAGATCAGTATACAGAGTATCAGTTACTTGGGCGTTAGACTTGGATCAGTATAACGAGTGGATGAACGAGGAAGATTACGAAGTAGACGAGAGTGGTCAGAAAAGAGTGCATAAATACAGACTCTCGGTGGAAGATTTAATGGCGACACCTCCCCATCCACCGCCTGTAAAGAAACCCAAAAGGAAACGATCCCCCAGTCCACCACCAAAACTCGGCAAGCGTAAGAGGTAAACAGAAACTCTCGATTACAAAATTCCAATTTTATTTTTTTTTTTTTAATTAAAAATAAACTAATTGCTCTCAAGAATACAAATCAAAAGTAACGGGTTTCTAAAAGTCAGCCTTATTTATTCTATCTTCGTATATTATCTTTTTAGTAGCAGAGCACCGTCGGGCATTCAAAGCGCTTCGTCTGCATCATCGGCGACGACTCCGAAGAAATCACGCGGCGGCGAAGAAGAAGAAGATCTGACACAAGGAATGGAGGATCCTCCGTCCGAACCTCGCATTATCGAAGTTGTCGCTACACCCACGAATCCACCAATCACGGGTCAGGGTAACGCAACAACGGGAAATTCTACTTTAACTGCTACTGGCAGCAAAAAGCAAGATAGCGAGCTTCAGCCTCTTAAATCCGGCAATTTAACAGATCTCGATGAACAATTGGAAGGTAAACTTTCTGAATATCGAATAAATAATGAGATATGTTTTAAGATATTTGACAATTTAATGAACTTTAAAAAAGTTGATTAACTCAAAAAAGTTCATTAATGTTTTGTAGGAGACAAAGGAAGTTCTCAGGGCGGCCAAGATAGAGAAGAGAGAGATACCAGTAAAGAGAGAGGTGAAAGCGGTAAAGGCGACGAGCCGGAAGACAACGTGACCGAGCAAACACATCATATTGTCGTTCCTAGCTATTCCGCTTGGTTCGATTACAACTCGATTCACACGATTGAAAAGAGAGCTCTGTCGGAATTTTTTAATGGCAAAAATAAGTCGAAGACACCGGAGATTTATCTCGCTTATAGAAATTTCATGATCGACACTTATCGACTGAATCCGACGGAATATATTACATCGACCGCTTGCAGACGGAATTTAGCTGGGGATGTGTGCGCGATTATGCGCGTGCACGCCTTCCTGGAACAATGGGGACTCATCAATTATCAGGTAGATGCAGAATCTAGACCGACACCCATGGGACCTCCGCCAACATCGCATTTCCATGTTTTGTCCGACACACCGTCTGGTTTGGCACCCGTTAATCCGAATCCGCCGAAGACGCCGCAACCATCTGCCGCGAAGATGCTACTCGATTTGGAAAAGAAATCCACAAATACAACGGGTGCTCTGGGCACAGAAGAAAAGGCTTCGGCTGGAGCAATGGCGAACTTCGGTCTAAAAATCGATCAATATTCGAGAAAACCGGCGGTGCTGAAGAACAAGCAGGCGGCCGGTGCTACACGGGACTGGACAGAACAGGAGACACTTTTATTGTTGGAAGGATTGGAACTGCACAAAGACGACTGGAACAAAGTGTGTGAACACGTAGGCTCGAGAACTCAAGACGAATGTATCTTGCACTTCTTACGACTACCCATTGAGGATCCGTATCTAGAAGAAGGTGGACCTGAAGGATTAGGACCATTAGCTTATCAACCGGTACCTTTCTCAAAAGCGGGCAATCCTGTTATGAGTACGGTTGCTTTCCTCGCATCTGTTGTGGATCCTAGAGTAGCAGCTAGCGCGGCAAAAGCTGCCATGGAAGAGTTTGCCGCGATAAAGGACCAAGTGCCAGCTGCATTGTTGGATCAGCATCTGAGAAATGTACAAGCCAGCGCTAATTCGGATGGTAATTTCTTACTGTAAACTTAAACTATAGTGATTTACTATAATAGTAAGAATTTTAATTAACAAAAATAATATATGTCTAAATAATATAGTTTTTTTATATGTTATACAGGTAAATTTGATCCGGCGGCTGGACTGGCGCAATCAGGCATCGCCGGTACAGGACCACCTGAGCCACCGGATGACACCGCGACTTCTGCTGCAACAACTCCTTCCGTACCAGCAGGCGTTGCTAATTCCCCTCATTCGGCAGCGCAAACTCCTGACGGGAAGAAGGATGAGCAAGAAAAATCTAAAGATGCAATGGAAGTTGAACCATCTCAAGTAGATGTCACGAAGAAAGAAGACGAATCGAAGGAAACCGAAGAAGACGCGAAGTCTACCGATCCAGAAGCTGCGGAAGCAAAGGAGAAGAAGGACAAGGTAAACTGCAATCCATAAATTAATTCACGGAAACAATAAATGTTTGTATTTCAGTGAGTTTAAATTTGTCTTGTGATTTGTGTACAGGTTGTAAGAGATGCTCAGCTTCAATCTGCAGCTGCAGCGGCGTTGGCGGCCGCTGCCGTAAAAGCTAAGCATTTGGCAGCGGTCGAAGAACGCAAGATCAAGTCATTAGTCGCGCTCTTAGTGGAAACGCAAATGAAAAAACTAGAGATTAAACTACGACACTTTGAAGAATTAGAAACGACAATGGAACGAGAGCGTGAAGGTCTCGAGTATCAGCGGCAACAGCTCATAACTGAACGTCAACAATTTCACCTCGAGCAGCTAAAAGCGGCTGAGTTTAGAGCGCGACAACAAGCTCATCAGCGGCTGGCTCAAGAGCAGCAGCAACAGCAACAGCAGCAGCAGCAGCAACAACAACAACAAAATCAGCAGCATCCACCTTGGCAACCCCCGAACGCTCAGCAGCAACAACAACCACCGAGTCCTCAAGCTCAGCAACAACCACCACCGCACACACCACCGCAACAGACATAATTTTTTCGTGAGTTTGAATCTTGTTGATTATTGATTACACGCAATAAACGTGTAGGGAGCACGCTGCTGCGATCGGGCACTTTTTGTGTATCGACGCATTATTTAATTTCTACAATGATAAATTTCATTCTTTTCTCGTTTATCGTTCTTTAATTATGTTGTTTTCAACTTTTATGATTTTATACTATCACACAAATTGAACGACTTTACGTATTTTAAGAAATATATGCCATGAAATAGAAATAAATCTGTAAGTGGTGTTTTGTATTTGTCATTTTTATTTTGTTGTTCATACATATATATTGAATCAATTTTCTTCGTATACATTGCTTATGTATATATATACGCGAAGAAAAACAATTTGTCGAATTTTATATGCTGTATCACTGTTTCTGGTGTGTGTATATTGTAAATATTAAAAAAATAATACAGGATATACACACATTTGCGGAGATATTATATATACGACGTACATACATTATTGTACACTATTATTAAATTTAATAATGCAACTAAAATCTAATCTACAAAGCCCCGTTGTCTATCAATTCCAACACTAAATCAGTCATAAGTCGTGCGCACTCGGCGCCACCGGGTGGCGGAGCTCCCGCTGGGTTGAGTTTTTCCTCGCTAGTTTCCGCGCTGCTAGTTTCGTACAAATTCGGCGCTTCGTGACTGGCACACGTGCTGATTGGTAATATGTCCAACGCTAATCCCAATCCGAATCGTCCGCATCTTCGCTGCTAAGCAATCTCAAACAAAAACATCTATTCAAAAAAATAAACAGTAAATTTTATAAAAACGTGTAAGTAGCAAATTAAAACTAGCCATTTGATGCATGCATTAAAGTTCTTACTATTTTTTACTTACAATTTCCACATCACAGATGGATCTCTTGGCAGCTGGTCTTGATTGAGGACACGTAAAGAAGATATCAGATGAGAATGATAGTGCTGGAGAAGCTGTGTCATATAAGCTCGCCTAACAATACCACTCGTGCAGCAATAGAGCAAGTTTGCAAGATCAAGAGCAAGGGAGCCGACTCGCGTTAGTTGGAAGTCAACTAGATAAACGGCCTGCAGAACAGCACAATATTAAAAAAAAAAGAAGAAAAAGAAAATCAATTTGCAATAAGATATATCTCGCACTCGTGCCAGCTGATATTGTCAGTCTCGAATATATTTTGTGTGTGTGTGTGTGTGTGTGTTGTAGGTGTGTGTGTGTAGGTGCGTGTAGGTATGTGGCGCGCGTGATTATATAGATCACAAGGCGTAATAAATATTCTTATATTGTAATTTAAATTCGCAAGTTTTTTATAATTTAAAACACTGAACAATTAAATACGATTATTAACATTAAATACGAGTAAAATATATATATATATTTTTTATGTTTTCTTAGTATTTTTTCTTCTATATTTTTGGATATTATACAATTTTATGTTATATTTTTTCTGAAAATTTCATTACTAGTAAAACTTCCTTAATCAATGGCAATTGTATATAATACAGAAATCTTTCATTGTGCGACCAGGTTTAGATAAGAGAGTGAACTTTGCTGAACTAGAAATCTTTTTTAATAAGAGACCATGAATGTAAAGAAAAACATTTGAATCATATATAAAGAGAATCTTATAAATTTATATAATAAAACTGTATGGAACTAATAAGTTTTTGTGTATCTCGTTATTTTGAACACAAAGTGAAGATCTTTAAATGTGTGTGTGTGTGTGTTCGCGCGCGCTTCCTTAGTTACATTTTTCTTACAAAATAAAAGTTTCACCTCTGTATCTGAGCTTAATTCATCTCGAAAGAGAATATTGTTGGTCCAGCAATCGCCGTGACAGAATACACTGAGAGATCCTTGCGCGGAAACGAGCTCGCTCATGGTACGAAAAAACACGTTTTCGTTCAGGAAGTCTTGCAATTTCGTCATGATCTCTTTTCTTTTGTCATTCATATGCGAGGGAAGCGCTTCAGACACCATTCTGATAGCATTATTTGCGGCTACGCGATAATATTGTCGATACCAATCTTCATTATCTCGGCGAAATAACGTTTCTTGTATACCTTGTTCCGGATTTGTTAACTCTGCAAACTCTTCCGGCCTTTAAAAAATAACATTTTGTATTAAAACTGAGAGATGAAGACAAACAAACAAAAAACTTTTACGCAAAAAGATAATAATACTAGTTTTTTTTATTTTATTATACTTTATATTATATTAGTACACAACTTTACTTTGTAACAGTTATTCTACCATTCAGAAAATCTGATTAATCAATCTCGAATTATTTCTTAGCTTATTAATATCTATGTAGTTATTAAACGCACCTACCTTGTCTCTTTTAGTGTTAAGCTAAGCGCGTGAAAACCGGCTAGAGCCTTTAGCACGTGCTTCAAATTTTCTACTTCCAATCCTTTTCGTCTGTCTGCCATCTTAAAGTTTCTCTCTCGCAGATCTTCCATTGCAATCAGATTAGCTCTAGCGGCATATATTTTTGGCACCCCACCGAACACCTTTCTATCCTTCGTCTGCAGTCTATTGAGTGCGGGCCACACGTGCTTGTAGAACGTGACTTCATTTCTGAATAACAATTCGCTCTTGAATGCCTCACGACGTTTCTTGGACTCGGGTAAAATCTTATAAATGATAGCGCATTCATAATTGGTCCATCCAATAAGCAACGCGTCTTTCTTTAAGAGTTTGCGCCCTTTTGCCCTGACTCGATACAACATCGAAGTGTAATTGTCACCTCTTCCCGATCCCGGCTCCTCTTCCAAACTATCAATCTCAACGTCAGACTCGTCTTCGGCAATTAATTTACGTACGTCATCAAGCGTGAGTTTGTTGCCGCTGCTATCCATAATTCTTGCGCACAACGAAAATTTTCGCTGACAACTCTAATCTCTCTACGACAATGATTCTGATGATATCTTCACAATATTTTCTATTAGAACCGATTGTAACATTCTACACTTCACGATAGACCGGAGAGTTGTGCTGTCTGACGCAGGAAATGGGTATTTGAACAGCCAGAACATTAGGGCTCCTCTACCGCCTCCCACTGTTATCAACTTAATTAATTAATGATTTGTGCCCCCAACTCCAAGAGACAAGGACATTGATATATGTCAATCATGTACACCCGTATCGTTTAGATTCCCTGCTTGATACTTCAAAGTGCGGCACGGATTCGCGCGATACAGAATAATGATAATGTTGAAGAGGGAGAGATTCTCCTCTCCTCTCCTCTCTTCTCTCCTCTCTCTCTCTCTCTCTTGATTAATAAATTTCTTTTTGAGCAATTTATATACCAGGATTTTGTGTGCAAAAAAATACTTAATAAGTATTTTTATATATAGTGTTTCTCTATGTTCGCATTGAATGACAACGTATCGACTAAAAACAGTAATCAAGTGAAAAGTGATATATTGTTTACATAGATATATGTATATATAATGTTATATATATATGTATGTAATTATAATATATGTATAACGCACGCAAATACATACATACATACATACATATACATGTATATTTCTACTCTATTATTACAGTTGTTAAGAAAGTAACAATATCCGGGACCAAACATATACAATTTAAATAAAGGACTAACTTTCATCAAAGGCCTGCAATTTGAAAACATCACCTACTAAACTAGTTAATATATTTTCCTGAGACGAGGTAAGCGGTACAGTTTTATGCAGCTTCTTAGCCATTTCCCCGGCTCCTTCTAAACTGCAAGACGTCACGTATTCCAGGAGAGTCTGGAAATATAGATACAGTTATGGTAAAAAATTAGTGAACATATATACAAAGAAAAACACAAATAATTACTTATATATATATAATTAATTAATATATATATCATTATTATTATATATCTAAAGTGAAAAATATACACTTACAAAAATCGCCGGTACATGCGCTTGCGCCAAGCACAGTTCAAATATTTCGTTTATATGTTCTTTTGTGATTACACCAACTATTAAATGTGGCGAACTATTTAATGTAGATATAACTTCTACTGCCTTTTCAAAGTTATCTCCACGTAGAAGCAGTATTATGATATTGCCCGCCACTGTATTAGATATATGTTCTAGTTTTCCAAAAGTTTGATCCTGAAAAAAAAGAAAGGTTTAGAAATTCCGAAAAATTAACTTTATATCTCAAAAATTTATATCGTTAACAAAACCAATTACTTGTACGTGATCCCAGATAATGACTGCGTACTCCGCAAACTGTGCGTTCAACGAAGAATTAGGCTCAGGTTCACAATGCACGTTCATCAAATACAATAAATTCTCTAGTAAACCTTCCTTGTCCAGATAATCGAACATGAGTATGTGTGACCAGAGTTTTGGTACGTACTGCGTGGCGGTCTGCCCGGGATGTAATTGAAGAGCTTCCAATATAGCCTTTATCACATACGGTTCCGGTACGGTTACGTGCGGTACGAGCTTGCTGTAGAGTTTAAAAAATGTTTCGAATTCCTCTGTTGCCAAAATTAACTCTAAATACGATCGATAATAGACATTTTCCTGAAATAAAAAAATAGTAGATATATGTATAAATTTAAAATTTAATTTAGAGAAAACATTTTAAAGAAACCAAGTGTTTAGTTATTTTCTACATCTTAATACAACATCAACAATTTCTACGTCACTTAGTTCAGAGTAATAATACTTAACTGGAATAATATAAAATCTTAAAAAGTTAAAAAAATACTAACTTTCATACTATCGCCAATGAATTTATAATTTTCATTGATGAGAAGAAGCTCGTTTAACATTTCGCCCGCTTCACGTTTGCAGTACTTCTTCGATGCCATCTCCATCGCAGTAACAAAAAAATTGAAGTCTCTCTGATCTTGAATGATAAGAGTTTCCTCTTTCAAAAATTGTAAGATTTTGATGCAAAGTCTTTGCAAAACAAAAGACCGTGTACTATATAAATTACCGAATTTCTGTAAAACTCGCAGTACATAATAATATGTAGTTAACGTTGGTTTCATGTTAAATTTCGCGATATCAGCAAATACATTGCACGTCAAGTCGAGAGCTGCGCGTTTATTTTTCAAAATAGACGCTGTATTAAGGACAGCGTTGAAAGTATGTATATTTGGTGTAATCCCGTTTTTAGCCATTGCTGTGTATATATTCTTTATCATCGTCTTTGATTGGTCATCTGCCTCTTTCAACTGTGATGTCATTGACATTACAGCATTATAGGCCTCGATAGATAACGGTATGTTGTTTTCCTGACATTCTGTGTACAAATACCAAGCTTTCTCCACCTGAAATGAAAGCATATTAAATCTTTGTCTGTCCATTATGTATATTATATATAATTTTTAACTAAACTGTGCGCTTAAAAGATATCGAATAAAAATATTAGATATTGTACATTGTTGTACTTGATCAAACCGCATATCATAGTATTATACGCAGCAGCTGCTAGTGCAGGGTTTTGGTTTTTCAAAAACTCGAATAACGTATCGATGTGTGGGCGGTTTCTGCAAATTGAAAATGATTTATATAAGATTGGCACGTTAATTGGAGTCAAATATAACAAAAATATTTAAATATTAAATATTAAACGCAGAAAGAGAGAGATAGTGTATTTACAATAAACTTACATCCATACAGTTTTGTTACGTGTCTGATCCATCTGAAACCAACGAGACTCCAATAACTCGGTGCTGATAGGTTCAGTATTATTATAAAAGCACAACAATTCCAGAAGAGCCTGTTTTGCTGATATTGACACTTCGCCTTTCAATAAATCATATATCAGAACAGCATTAGGAACATGACCATTTGATATCTCATACAATAATGTTTCCTCTGTTACTTTATTCTCTTCTGTGTAAATGGGAGGTGGCTCAAATGCCTGCAAATATGCGATTTCACTACAACTTGGTATGCTTAATTGAAAAAAAGTATAAAATGTTAAATGTTATATTTCTAATATATTTGTGATATTTCTATATCACCTTAATTGAAGGTTCTGCTACTTTATGTTGAAACAAGTCACGATGTTCCTGACGAATCCACATTGCTGCTTTCTTTCCTGATTCTTTTGCTAAAGCAAACACACGAATTTGCCCTCTTGACCGGGGTGTCAAATAAGGATCATCATGATATTTATAATGAGGTGCTGTATAGTCTCTAGATATCGTACTTTCAAGAGCCTATGCATTTATGAATTATATTTTATAATTTATAAAAATTACTTTATATAGAATATTAAAAAAAGTCTACCTTTAAAATATCCGTCGGACTACGTTCTATTCTGTTCGGAATATGAATATCTGAAGATATGGACAACGTTGCAATTGACTGCAACCGTATTACAAAATCTTGACATAATTTTCTGTTAACGTTTAAAACGATAGATATCAGTGACTTATAGGTTTTATATATAAAAATATTAGAACAGAGTTTTAGAACTAACAAAGTTGCTAAGTTTATTTTGCAAACATTCTGAAATCATTTTGTAAATAATAAGTCGAATAAATTTCATTATAAATATCGAATATAAATATGTATAACAGCCGAGTAAAAATTATGATTCGTTGATTTTCTTCAATTAATCTATATGTACAAATTGAACGAATTGTTACATACCCACGTGAAATTCTCGCCAAAGAGTTCATTATGTAAATCTCCAAGAAAAATTATCTATTTTAATTTCTTTCCTCTTTTTAACCTTTTTAAAGCATCGAGCTTAAAGGAGAAGAGGGCGTTTGCGCGTTTGTAGATTATGCTAGGTTAGGGTTAAGGTTAGATTAGGTTAGGCTACGCAGACTGGATTAGGTTAGAATTAAACGCGCGACGCGCGGCATCTCAAGAATCACACATACACACGCATACGTGTCACGTACCGTGCGTGTGCGCAATGTGCCGTTGTGTCCGTACAAGATGGACTCATAAGTAACGATTCAACGAAGGTGTGAAATGAAGTGTTGGGTGCGATAAAATTCGTGGTGGCGAACGCGGGAAACCACATGTCGTATGACTCGTTGTTAGATTCCACAGTTCAGGAAAGCGAATAAGGATAAGTCGCATTGAGAAAGAGAGAGAGAGAAAGATATACACACACATATATATATATAGGTATATAGAAATAGAGAGAAAAAAAAGCATGCCGCAGTTTCATAAAATCGAAATCAACAGAACAGAATGGGAGGTACCGGAGCGATATCAGTTACTAACTCCTGTGGGCTCGGGTGCTTACGGTCAGGTCTGGTGAGTGACATATATGACCATGATAATAACATATAATTAACATATTAGCAATGTCACTTCATTGTGGAAAGACAAGCGATTTCGGTAATTTTGTTTGTATCGGAATTGTTGACCGATTCGCACTATATAGGTATAACAACATGTGACTTTTGGAAGATTAGAATTAACGGAAAAGCGGTAAAACAAGACGCTCCTCTGTTGTCCGAACAGTTGTTAAAATGTCCTTTTGCATTTCCTTATTATTCGACTTGTTAACGGTCGCCTAACGAGTGACAGTGTAGTCGATGAACAATTTTACACAAATTGATAAAACAAGATAGTTGAGATGGTATTTCATGAACTGCTTGCAACCTTGACATTTACAGTGTTTCTAGCGCAAAAATTATCGCGCGATTATTCTCCGTCGTAGAAAAGAATCTTTGACTATAATTAATGCGAGAGGAGAGGACACATGAATTTCGAGAGCTCGCGCATGCGTCAAATGCGAGAAATTTGCATTTACGCGAAAATAGAATGTATTCGGAATGTATAACTACCTATATTGTCGCAAAGTGTGAATAAATGTAATATATATAATCTTTTCCTACTGTATATAAATCTAATGAGGTTTATTTAAAATATAATTAATAATCAACAACGCATAGAAAAAGATTTTAAAGTTTGTAATACTTATAAGTGACAAATTGTAATATAGAAAACTACAATTAGAATATCTTATTACCAAAAGAGAATACATATTTTGTATTTTAGTTCGGCTCTTGACACAACCAGTGGGCAAAAAGTAGCTATCAAAAAGCTAGCTAGACCATTTCAATCAGCTGTGCATGCAAAACGCACTTATAGAGAGTTGCGTATGTTAAAACATATGAATCATGAAAATGTGAGTAAATGCCATTATTTTAATCACTCTTTATACATTTCTAATCAATTTTAAAAATATATATTGATTTCTTGCATATAGGTAATAGGATTATTAGATGTATTCCATCCATCTTCATCATTGGAAGATTTTCAACAAGTGTAAGTATCCCATGCTTGGCACATATATGAGGGATCAAAGTTTTATTTTTTTACTCATATATATATTATATACACACACATATATGTATAATCTGTGTTTAAAATATACACAGATATCTAGTCACACATCTAATGGGAGCTGATTTAAACAATATTGTGAGAACTCAAAAACTCTCAGATGATCATGTGCAATTTCTTGTGTATCAAATTCTTCGTGGCTTAAAGTATATCCATTCTGCAGGAATAATACATAGGGTATGTGAATACTTGTACATTTATGAGAAAAAGATGCAAATGTCAGTTTCTTACATGTAATTAATTAATAGGATTTGAAGCCGTCCAATATAGCTGTTAATGAAGATTGTGAATTGAAGATACTGGACTTTGGTTTAGCCAGACCTACAGAAAATGAAATGACTGGATATGTTGCCACGAGATGGTACAGAGCACCCGAAATCATGCTTAATTGGATGCATTACAACCAAACAGGTTAAGAATTGTATTTAAAACAATTAATAAAAGGATATAATCTTATCTGATTTCTACTTTTTAGATAAAGAATTCTTCAATGTATAGTGCAATATAATTGTTGTGTATTTTTAGTTGACATTTGGTCAGTAGGATGCATTATGGCAGAGTTGTTAACTGGAAGAACATTATTCCCTGGAACAGATCGTATCCTTTACATCAGTAGACAAATATTTGCTGCATCACTACTAATTCCTAAAATCGCTTTGCTTATTTTTTAATATTTCTCTCTCATTAATCGTGCAATATATGTATGTATTTTGTTTTTGTAGCAAGAAAACCATTAATATTGAATCCTTGAATATTTCCGTTTGTTTCAATTACTTATGTATAATGTCTTTAATGAATATGCTTTTTGCTAAGGATCTGCAACTAATATATATGTTGCACTCTATTTTTAAAATTAATTATGCAGCATATTTTTTCTCAACACATGTTTTATAGAGAGCCAGCTGCTTGAACTACTTTATTACATAACTTAAAAGTTGTCTGCAAATTGGACACAAGAAAATATAACGAAGACTCATTGTGTGTATTAAAAAATGACACATTTAAAATGTACAGCATATTGCTTTTAGAAGTAGTAAAAAAAAATAATAAAGGGAATATTTAGCATTCTTGAAGATAAATATAGTGGAGCCTTAGCAAGAGCAAACACAGATATTCATCAACTAAACTTGATTATGGAAATTTTGGGTACTCCACGAGACGAGTTCATGAAAAAAATATCCTCGGAATCGGTAAGTTAGTCTGTTCGCTTGCACCATCAATTAATGCATGATGTGCATGAAATTTTGTCATTATAGGATGGATTTTATGCTTGATACTTCTTTTATTGAAGCAAAAATATACGTATACATTTAAATGTTGTTACATCTTGGCACAATTTCAAAATTAAAATATGATATTACTTAACAGAAAATTGCAGTAACAAATCTGTATTTTTTAATAATAAATTTTAAAAGATCATACTTTTACGTGTAATAATACAGATTAAAAATAATATACATAATAATTAGTATATTACGTTACTTAGAGTGTTCTATGTCCGCATGAAATTATACGGATATAGAATGCTCTAGCCCTCAGGTAACAATATATCTAGAAACACTAAATTGAAAAAAATTGATTATAAAAACAAAAAAAAAAAAAAAAAAAAAAAAATTAGAATTATTAAAATTTATTAGACTTTTTAACAACACTGTTTAACTTTGAATCATTTATGCACACATATCTGAATTTTAGATTAGTTCACTATTTCGTGAAAAATATAGCTTGTAGATGCAATGACAATATATGGGAATGGTTTAATTTACTTAATATTAAAGTTATTTCCTACTATTGTGTTATATTATCACGCAAGTAGTTGTCACATATAATTACTATTGCTTTTTTAAACATACCTTAACCATAAACAGACATTGATCACCTAACACGAGTGTTAGTACTCTGTGGTACTCCCACAGAAGAAACATTAAGCAAAATTACTAGTCAAGAGGTAAAGTTATTTTTTTATGCAAAAATTGGAAAATATATTAAATTATTAAGGAAGTATGCAATTGTGTAAAAAATATTGTGCGTGTGCGTGTGCGTGTGTGCGCGCGCGCGCGTGTGAGTGTGTGCGCGTGTGTGTGTGCACGCGCGCGCACGCGCACACACACACACACACACAGTGTACAATTTTTTTTAGAAGATTGTGATTTTATACGTATAACTTAATTAATTAAAGATAAATACTTCATGCTTGTGTGTGTAGTACAATAAAATTTACTTGTAGAATATTTTTTTGTTATAAGTATAATTGTAATTATGATAATGTACTTATGTTTAAATTTTTATAAAAATATAACTATAAAAAGATAATAAAGCGTAAAAAACTGCAACATGTAGAATAAATTCCATAGAAAATTTTACTTTATCTAAAATAATGAAACTATTATACATATATATATACATTATATATATATATATATTATTTATATATTTAAATTTTATAAAGTGTAACAATTGTTTAGTACTGATTTTTCTAGTAATTGGTTTTTGTTATTACAGGCTAGAAATTATATCCAAAGTTTACCACCATTAAAAAAGAAGAATTTCAAAGATGTGTTTCGTGGTGCTAATCCTCTAGGTAAATGCTTTCTTGAACATTAGATATGTGGCAAAAAAAAAAAGCAATAATTAAAATTATTTTTACTTGTTTAGCTATTGATTTATTGGAATTGATGTTGGAGTTGGACGCAGAGAAAAGAATTACAGCGGAACAAGCTTTAGCGCATCCGTATCTATCGCAATATGCGGATCCGACTGACGAACCTGTTTCTTTACCTTATGATCAAAGTTTTGAGGATATGGACTTGCCGGTAGAGAAGTGGAAGGGTAACATTGTGTTTTGTAAAACGATGCAAAAAGTTATTATTATTTTCATATTTCGAATAATGGATATTTCCTCTCGCAGAACTTGTGTATCATGAAGTTGTAAACTTCATTCCACAACAACTACCTACCTTGTCTTCGACAATTGAAACAACTTCGGATATGTAAAGATATAATTATTCTTAAGCTGAATGTAGATTTTAAACACACACAATAAGATAAACCTAATTATAATTGATAATAGGTAACCAAGAATAATGAACATTTATATACGGATAATATATATACACACATATATAACTCACTGTATATAATTTATAGTTATAGTATATATTTATAACATAAATATATTTTTAATATATATAGCATAAAAATATTTTTGATTATTCAAGCTTAAAAAAGAATTAAAACACATTTTTCTCGAGAAGAAAGAAAGAACAAGAAATAGTTCTGTTATACTGGATTATTGATTGAATGCCAGTTTATCACTATTTACTCGTACGTAATAAGTACTTTATATAGACATGTTTTAGACTTTTTATTAAGTACCATCTCTAGTCTACAAAGAGGAATTGCCATGCAATTAAATCATCATGAAAGATAAGTTACACACACACACACACACACACACACACACACACACACACACACACACACAGAGAGAGAGAGAGAGAGTCAATTTATATGAATAGCAGAAAGATTAAATTTAGCTTCTTAAACTTCTGTAACAAAGTTTAAAAAATAACTATACTTATTATTACTATGATACTTATTATTTTTTAAATAATGCTACTACTTATAAAATAGAAAAGTAATAAGTATAACTAGATTGCTTAATAAAGTGACCAATACTTAAAAATCTAAAAAAGAGTAATAACTAATAGAAAATAATTGTAAAAACATTACAATGAACGACATGAATTGTATGCATACGTGACGTTTTATTGCGTATTGCCAAGTAAACATAGAATTATACACAGATTTGTACACAAAAACTATATATACGTATGTATATTTATCTATCAAAGTGTAAACAAAATTATGTAAAAAAAGAAATATATATTTATATACTTGAAATAGAAATAAATCAATTTATAACACCCTTCCCTTAAGCTTTAGTCATTTGTTTTTAACAACACGATAGATACAATGTGTCATTCATCTTTTTTTTCATGATGTCTTTAAATTTTTGTGCAGTTTTAATCTAACAATATAATGAATAAGTCAATTGTTATAGTTTTGATATATTCCTACTTAGACTTAATTTTTTTCCAAAAAAAATATTAGTTAACTGCAAATCTAAAATGAAGAATACATTTAAATACATTTTTTGATATAACAAATATACACGTGTATGTACTGATCACAAAGGTTAAATAACCGTAGTCGGTTTTATATCGCAAGAGAACATACATTTTTAATATGTCAAATAAGTGGACCGAAGATGACACTGAGAAATTAATAATGCTTTACGGACAATATCAATGTTTGTGGAATCCACTCGATCCTGAGTTCAATAACAAATTGTCACGTAGCAAAGCTTATCGGGCAATAAAGGACTCTATCGATATTTCTGGATTAACAATATGCGATTGCATAAAGAGACTTGCAAACTTAAAGAAGGAATACTGTTACGAGCTGTCAAAAATTGCCGCAGCTATATCTTACGAAAAGTTGTACATACCGAAAGCAAAATGGTTCAAAAGTGTACACGCCATATTTTTCTTTCGAAATATGCCATCGTTTTACTACAATAATTTCAAAAAGGTATAATGCCTAATGTTCAAGATTAGCGGTAACATTTAGCAGTGTTTAAGAAATTATTTGTTAGAGTTTTCAATTTACTAAACCACGTTACACACATATATGTAATGTAATAGTAAAATTATAAAACTGCAAATAGCATTTTTTTTGTGTCTTTTGTGACGTGTAAATATATTTATAGCAAGACGCAAACAAACAAAGATTTATTAACGATAACGCTACTCGAAACAATGCTTTGCTCGTAGCTTCTGAGAAAGCAGAAGATAAAAATATTAGCTCGAGTAACACTAGTGAAATGTTTAAACTTCAAGAAGAGTTGACTTTAAAACTGAGGTCATTTGCTATACTTATAAATTATTAGCTTTTGTGACTTTAAAATAATATGAAATAAAATTACAAGAATATAGTTTTCAAGTGCAGAGAAACTCCGATTCATTCTGCTTTGAAGCCGCAAGACTCCCCGAGTCTTTCCAAAACAATACAAACGGTTGATATTGGAGTAAGGACCAGTATCGATACTGCGGAGTGTGAAATGCAGACGGAAGTACTTTACGTTAGAATAACAACATATTATTAAAGATATATAGCAGTTTTTTTTGTTCAAATGTAAATAGTGACTATATTATACAGGAGCAAAGCTATGAATTACGCGACCAGAAAGGAAAAAAGGTTTACACATTAAATAAATAACAAGTTTCATTCAAGTTAACGATTCTCTAAGAAAAAAAATTATAAGATGTTTTGTAACGTAGGATCGGTCCACGTTGGGTGATACCTCTGTAAAAACGCACGATAGAACAAAATTTGATGATACTTTTGATATATTCGGCAAAAGCGTGGCATTCCAGCTGCGAACTATCGATATACGTAAGTGAATATACGCATACAATCAGAGATATAAGAATTATACCGCAACTTATTTGTTTTTAGAAACTGCTGTGGAACTGGAAAAAGAGATACAAAATTTACTGACAAAGGCGCGATTAAAATCTTTAGAATCTAAGCTGATGAGCCAGATTAGCATTTCAGTTTGCTGTTGCGAGTGCAACGACTGTAAAATAATGTGTAAAAGTGAAACTTGTAGCTGTGGTTTGCCATTTAAGGAATGTTTATTATTGTCAAAAATCAAAGACTTATGAAGTTTGATACAAGTAACAAGTGAGAAATAAAACCTAAAGTAGCTGTGAAAAGTTAACTCTTTTTTTTTGTCAAGGTAGCGAAATAAACACGAGTGTGTTTTTACTTCAAATCCCATTTTATTACATGAAAATGTAGAATACGCAGTATTTCTAATTGCAAAAATTTATGTATACTTATTATCAAGAATTAAAGCAGCTCAGGCTCAGGATATACAGCATCACAGAAAGAGAGTGAAAAAGAATATTTGGATTTAACAAAACAGTATAAAAGACATTTTTTTTCTCGTACACTATTTGGTTTTTATATATATATTGTATACTTTTAAATCTCTTATATACTGCAATTCATATGAACGTGTACAAATCAGTGGTGTACATAGTTATTTAAGATTATTAATTGTTTTTCCTGAGAATACGCAGTTATATGTATATATCTTTTTTCTTCTTTGAATGAATAATACACGAATAGAAATGAGTTTAAATAATAATTTAAAATGATTGAATTCACTAAAACATTTTACTATGCATTTATATATACAAGAAACATGTATATATATTGTACTTCTACAAACAAAACTTAATAATTAAAAAAAAAAAAGAAAAAAAAAACAGCAGTTAACTGATAACACAAGAGATATCTATATTATTATATTGACAAGGGAACACACTTTTGATGTTTGCTGATTGAATCAGTGCATTTTCGTCCATTATAATATAATCAGGATTAAAAATAAACAATCTTGCAATAATACTGTCAATATTTTGAAGACACACTCTTTGGGAACCGAACCTTCTGTTAATTAATACATATGTATATGAATATTTTGTATATATACAATTATTGTACTTCCAACATTCGATTCGTCAGGAATCCTTTCCTGCCGTCTGACTAGCTTCAAATAGTTTTTACTTCGCTTCTTGAATACTCGATGCTAGCTCAATGCTATGCTGTGTGATAAAATGATGATACGTTTTCTGAAAAGAAACGTAATTAAGATTTGATTTATAAATGTATATTGTAATGTATATTCAAACATATTTTGCGGTTTTACTGTAAAAATTTAATTTGTTTTCTTTGCATCCGCTTTGTCGTCTTTAGCTTGTCCACGGCCCAACAGTTTGGCGAGCGAATCCCAAATCCCACCCAGAAACAAAGCACAGAAAAGATTTTCAAACGGCACAAATGGATCATGAATGCCAAGCAAAATTGATGATAACTATAAAAAGACATTATATTATTAATATATTTAATTTTATATACCACTGAGTTAAACGTACAAATAAATAAATAAATAAATAAATAAAAAAATTAAATTTATAGAATTCTACCTTAAAGTAAACGAAGAAGATAACAATGCCGAAATACACAAGAGCATGAGGTGCAGATATAAGATCAGTCTTCTTATCTAGCACAAAAATGATCGATGCAACCATAGATGCTTTGGTGGGACTGTAAAATAATTTATCATTTTTAATATCTCCCTGTTTGTTAAAAGCATAATTATACACGTGCAATATGTATATAATTTGAAGTTTAACTTTTTATGTACAAAAAGTATACAAATTTCACGTACAAACTTGGTTGCATAAATTCCATTGCAGTTGGTGTCCATACGCCACGTATAAGACGTTCAAATAATTTTATGAATCCAGCTCCATTACCTATATAAATTTATTTATGTTAAGTTTCAATCAGTTTTATATGTTATCTATATTAGCTTTGCACATAAATCTGTGTAGAATGAGTTTCTATAATAATCAACCTTTTAATGTTCCAATCAATATCATAATAAGATATGCATTTGGATAAAGTTTCCCTGCATGAGTTACTCCATCATATACCTTTTTACACCTACAAAAAATAATATGTACAAACTTGTGGATAAAAAATATAGAAAATATATACTTGCCTATAAACTTCCTTCATTGCTGAACATATTATTTTTACAGGTAAAAATTTGGCTATTTTATATCCAATGTCAAATGGCGTGTAAAATATGACATACCTGAGAAAGATTCATGACAACTTTGTTTCTTTCAAGACGCACATAACATACATTTTATAAATTAAGAAGTATAATAGTTTGTATTTATTACTAACCAAACCACTGTTGCTACTATCACTTGTGGTGTATTTTTTAAAGGTGCGAGAATTGGTTCTCCCAATAATCCATTACATAACATACCACTCGCAAAAACAACTAGCATTGTAGAAAGCCAACATGATAAAGGATGCTTTCGTGAAAATGTTTGTGCACCTGGATAAATCAAAATTTTTATCTTGTTTAGATTTTTCTATTTTATTTTTTTAATGTATATTTTAAACAAAAAACAAAACCCATCTTATTTCAAAAATATATTACAGCTCTAGATAAAAGATTATATGCAGAATGTTGGTTTTTTTTACTTATATTGTTTGAATATATTGCTATCATGATAAACTGTGACAAGACATACTGTTTAAAATAGGTCAGACAGAGAATCCTTATAAGTAAAACACATTCTATATATAGTAAATTCTATATATAACATAGTGTTATAACTTTCTATCAATAAAAATAATTGGATTACATTTGAGTATTTTTATTTATTTAGAGACCTAAAAAAAGTATATATATATTTTAAAGGAACTGGTTTTGAAAGAGTCTTTATTTTGGACAGTTCTAATCATATGTGTGTCTGTGTGTAGTTGGCAAGGTGTATACTGAAATAGATTATCTGGGTCTTATGTTATTGCCTTGAGATAGAATTATGATAAATGTGCCAAGAAGAGCAAGTATATAAAATTGACACTTGATGATTAATTTTTATTGTGACAATGTAATCATCTTGGAAAAAATATTTTTATATATTCTAAGATTTTCAAGTACAAGAATATGCCAACTTATGACTATATAATTATAAATATATTATATATATAATATTATTATATATAATATATAACATTATGAATATATAATACAGCAAGTTTTATATTTTTCGGATGCAAACACTAAAAACTAATTTTGAATTAATTTCGATTAAAAGTTTGTGTTATTTACTCTTTGAAAATATTGTGCATCTTACATCCGTGTTTTTATAAGTAGATTGACTATTTGGTGAAATAGTAGCACTTAGAAATATCTAGATATGTGATCGTTCCAAGAACGTTTTCCAAAAAGAAGAAAAAAGAGAAAGAGAGGGAAGAAAGAAGAGGGGAAAAAGGAAGAGGGAGGGGAAGGAGGAGAGAGAGAGAGAAGAGAAGCAATGACAGTTGCCGATCAGCACAAATATATGTTCATTTTTATATCGAATATATTTACTATATATTATATATCTTCCTTGTTTTATAAAGGGTATAATTCTCTAAAGTCTCTAAGTAGTCTAAATTTAGAAAGATTCTTTCTACAATCAGACTCGAAAGTTAGTGCAGCAACTTTGCCATCAAAAATAAATTTAAATTAAGTATAGATAAACAGAGACATATGTTTATTCAAGCGACTTCGGTTCGCAATGTCAAAGGATAAATGTTTTAAGTTTGTTTGAAAAATTGTGCAAATCATATCCACATTGTTACGATAAAAAGCACAAGTTTCAAGCTGGCTAATTACACCGTATTCGAGCGCGGGAAAAATTCAGCAAGAAATCGACGGGAAGGAAGAGCACCGTGTGAACATTTAAAACATACATCCGTAAATAAAAAACATCATGGATGTGATGATCGCGGATAAAGCGAGGTTATTTCTAAGAGAGTACACAGCGAGAAATTGCTGCAAAAAGATGAAAAGAAAGAGACAGCTTTAGGATCCCAGAAAATTACAGCGCCGTTGAGCACTGTAAATTTAGAAACGGCCGTACAGAGCCAAGCTTACCCGGTCCTAGATCCTCCCTGACGTGCAACGCGCACAGCACGCAATACGCTATATCGAAATACGGGAACATTTTCAGTTTGATGATCTGATTGGCCATGTCCAGAAACGCTTCGGGATCCATCGCGAACACGATATGGTGGTCTCCTGACCGCCGGCGAGATGAACAACAAAAACCTCACACGTTTTATCTTCTTTTTCTCGTTCCCCTTCCGTCTCAGTGCACCTTCTGTTTCTCGATTTAAACTGCTCGTTGTCGAGCGTGTCGCGAGCAACGCTGACTATGCGCTGTCTGCTACCAACCGGCCGTCCCGTCGTCTGCTAGGCTAACCCAACCTCGCTAACAGAGAGGCAAATAGAAAAAAAAAAAATAATAATAATATCTTTCTATTTCATCGGTAAAGTAATTAATGTTCATGCAAGTTCCGAATGGTGCCCGCAGATGGCCGCAAACTACATACGATAATGCCATTATTCGATAAATTATCACGTAAATTTTATTTCAAGAGATTCCCTATATTGCCAACAAAATATTGATAACAATTACTGACAATTGATCAAAGAAATAATATACACACACACACATATAGTTTTTAGATTTACACAGATATATATTCTTAATGATCAACTACCAATGGTCAATATTATCAAAAGTAGTTATAATTATATTTAGATATTCTAACTCTTATCAATTAAGTATAATTACATCAAGACATGTTTTTGCACGAAATGAAAAAATCTGGCAAAGAAAGCGTCGCTCTGTGTAGTTTGTCATATCGACGGATTATAGATTGTAGCAGATTGTAACAGATTGTGATGGCATGCGCATACGTTGAAACTCGTCAATGGCTGTGAAGTAGGACTTCCTGGAGCAGAGAGAAGACTGATTGTGAGAGCGGTCACTGCCGCATTTTAACTTATAGCTATACTATTCTGTTCGATAACGCTATGTCCACGGTGGTGCACATTGGCAACTAACTAATGTCCACAAGCGGTTTGTCGGTACGTGTAGATCATGCATCTTTGTATACCAATCACGCTCCTGACCAATGCGCTGAATCCCTGTCTGAGCTAAGGCTAGGCTGCGTTCGGAAACACCACGTTCGTGTATATTTTATCTTTATTGCTTATTAGATACAAAACAAAGATAGAATGATGCTTGTGTGCGCACGAGTAATGTTCCTGAACGTGGCCCTAGGAGTAAAAGATGGGAGCTTTTTCGGCCAATGAGGTAAATGCAATGCGCGGCGCGGATGCGCGCAGAATCGGAGCCACCGCGAGCAACGTCAGAGTGAGCGTGAACGTCCGCCGAGATACAGCTTCTTTCGATGTTCCTTCGGATTTTCGGCGTTTCTTTTATATTGTGTTGGCATCGCGTATATTCCGCAGGACGATCACCACGCTCGCACGCGAGTGCTTATCGATCCGCGTAATCGCCCCTCGTTCTTGTGTATTTTCTCGTACAAAAGAGATACACGCAGCGCGCCGCGCTGGTCAATTATCGGTGCTTTTAACATTTTCGGGACATTGGAGCACCTCCAAGAAAAGGGAAAAGAAAAAAGACAGTGTATGTATATATGCGCACATGTTTTTTACGAAGACGTACGCGATTGTGATTAGACTAAATATACTCAAAAAATAGAACTGTGTCGAATAGAACACCGTGTGCGATTAATGACTTTCAGCCAAATTCGCACGGCGTAATTTCGCGAAGACAGTGGACATGTCTGACTACAATGATGGAACCGTGAGAACAGAATGTGTTGTTTCGAAAAAGCCGGACAATAAGACGTGATCAGTAAATCGAAAGTCGATATCGCGTGCTTTCTTTTGACATTCATCGGGAAGAATATAGAGTGTGTCGTGAGATGTAAATACGCGCGCCCGCCCTCTGTCTCTCTCTTTAGTCTCCGCGCGTTTTACGCCGTTGTCGGATTGCCGGCGATAAAATCGGAATTGTTCGCAGTAGTAGTGATTTGAAGTGCATTTCAACAATTTGACTTTATTCCCGTCACAGACGTTATTGAACATCTATCGGATAGCATCGGACGTCTTCGAAATTTCTGAGATCTCGAGAGGTATGTAATTATGTTGTATGTGATGATTATACGGGGAAAAAAATGTTTTAAGAAAACTTTGATTAAGTTAATTTTGACGATAGAATCTTGTTGCCATTTAACAGTCCATATCTATATGTACATATATTAATTGTAGTGAAATTAAAGTTATAAAAACTTTATTGATATTCGGTCTCAAGAAAAATATTATTTCCCATATAAATTTCAAATTTGCTATTATTTTTTTATTACACTTCTGCCAACGAAAATCACTCCGATATTATCACATACTATATGCAGTTGAAATATTATTGTTGCTTTGTACATAATGTTATTAAAGGTAAACCGTTGAAGGTGTTCCTTTACAAAGTTGCACGCACCAAAGCAATGATGGAAATTTTAATAGAAAAATGCGTTGCAGAAATCGATGCACACACATTTGTGGTCAGCGGTTTATCAGTTATTATCTAATTTAAAAAAAAAAATAAAATTTTCTCAAGCGCGCGCGATATACACTACGCACATTATTTAAGCATCGCGATGTTATTTAATAAAACATTTATTTATCGACACATCATTGCATAACAGTGATTGAAATTGAATAGTACATTCACTCATGTTATTAGAAATAATGCATGAACGTTAACGATATTTGTCGCTTCAATTTTTTTGTTTGAATATTAATATCTCCAAAAAGAATATTTTTCTTTTATATTTGATAAGTCGATAAAAATAATGCCAAATATCGTTGCAAAATTTTTTATGTATTATATAGAAACGGATTGAACAATTGTATATGATAGTATCTAACTCGAGTCTTGTGAGCAATATAAAAATGTTGAAATGCCGAAAGTGCAGTGAACCCATGAGTGAGGGATTGAGCGGAGGTCTGCACGCGCTTGTTTACAATTTAGAATTTATTTTGCATAAGAAATATTTGCTTAGCTCTCTGACCATACTCGTACGCGATAAATTGTGCAAATATTTGTGAAAAATGTTATGCTGCATTGGCAACGGCTTTTTTTTTCTTTTTTTCTTTTTTTACATCAAAGCTCGATTTACCGAACGAAGAAGATTTCGTAAAATCTTAAAATATACAACATTCGATGAGCATTTGGAGCATATCCGATTACGGAATGCAACCGCGTTCACGGCTGAGTCATTTAATTCGTTTACAAAGTTTTATAATGGAGAAAATATGCAAGGCACACATAAATGTCATGACAAAGACACAGCATAAGTAATATCGAAAATATTAACGTTAAAAACTCGTATGTACATTATATGAAAATGTACTTGATATCTTTCCTGAAAATGAATTCAATAATTACCTATGAGAATACATGTATATGCGCATTAAACATTATGTGGAATGATCATATTTAAGATATTTCTCAATGCTTCCGAAAGCTTCCCGATTGTAACGTTTTTGGCAAAAAACAAAACGCACGTGATATTTCTTATCGATGAAACATAAAACTTATAATTTTCGTTTTAAATTTATACAATCCCTTTTCATATTGTACATTATCGACACGTATTAAGATTGATCGATTGGGTTTGGTTGAGCTGTGGTGTGATAGAGTTAACATACGGCCAGTCCATTGTAGAAAGAAAGATTAGTACGTCTCTGAGAAAGAGTCTCAGGGTGAGGCCAAACTGCGAACAGAGGCACGTGTTTCAAAATCACGTACAGTAGTTCCGTTGTACTCTCTTATCCCGATTTAGATCCGCTGCCATGACACATACATACGATGTGTATTTCGTCACTGTAAACAGCGCGGATCTCGTTATTGTCGCTTCGTGGCTGAGGAATCGAGAAAGCGCGTAGGGCGAAGTATGCATATATGTATGTACATACATCGAACGAACGTGCCGAGTGTTCATTCATAGAAAACCTTGTTTATTTTTAGATTAGCTGTTTCAAAAAAACTGAAAAAAGAGAAAAATAATATAATTTAATTTTAAATTCTAGAATATTATCGCGCGATCTTAATATCGTAAAAATAAAAATAAAAAAAGAAATTTATCAGAAAACTACTTGATTTTTATAATCGATATATACCTATATTTTCGAAATATTTGTCAGGAGAAAAAAAAATTCTACAATTGCATCAATTTTAGTGTTTTAATTCTGTAACACAACATAAAGATGTAAGTTGAAATTTCTTTGTGTGTTCGTATAAAATATGTGTGTGTGAACATTTTATTATTAAAATAAAAGTGTTCATCATACATGTGATATGCAGTGAATCGTGTTGGAACCGTTTGTTTGGAATAAAAACAATTTGCTTTCGTTACATGAAAAATCAGTAAACCGTGCGTGCATTCGGAGAATATACATTATCTCCATTTGCACGATAACGACGATGACGACGTTTCAGGGATAGTAAACCCGGGTGAAAGTTATTTCCAGTACGCATGCTCCTAACACTTCAAGTATTGTAGATATTGCCGATTTAAATAAAAGGTGATAAGAGAGTGTGTGCTCAAGTACTTTGCTCTATCTCATAAATAATGTTTATCATTATTTTTCTATCATCGCGTACACAGGTGCGAGACTTTTTTTTTACTTTGCTTGCGAAGGGTTAAAAGTCAGTCGGTTCGTTTCACATTGCGACTTTCTTTGAAGGCACACACACACGCGCGGCTCTTCTCTGAATATGAGAATTACATATGTATAGCAAACTTCATCTTCATCGAGGACGCGCCTGGCACTCTGCAGATATGCGAAACATCTAGCTTGTTACACGAAAGTTCATAAATTTACACTTAAAGCTGTGCGCTTGAGTTTAGTATTTTTTTGTGAGAAAAGTTTGTTTTTTTAAATTTTCACTCTCATTTAAAACGACATTACTAGGATTGACACTTAAGGTTTTTTACTGCAAGATTACTATTTTACACCTTAGTAGTGACAAGTGATATACTTCGTGTAGCAAATGTTTTCACAAATGATAGCAACAATTTCACAAAGAAAAAAGTAAAAAAAATCATTTAATTGCATGGCGCGTTTGCCATAAAAAAAAAGAGCGCAAATTCACTTTTGTCTGGCGCGTTGTTCGTTGCGTGAAGCAAAATTTGTATATACGCGTAAAATTAAAGTCAGGCAACGTAACATCGTATCGCACTAAAGTTATGCAAGTTCCGTTTAATTCGTAATAACCAAAGACCCGAAACTAATCGACTTCTTCTCTGCAAAAAATATATTGACGCAAGCAAAACGACTTGGGGGACGTGACGTGAAAACAGATTGACATTAGGCGCGTGAGTTTGACGCCTAAGTAAAAATCCGCAAAAGTTATCGTCTTTTGTCTTATATATGTGTCGCGGGACGGATGTAGGTTATGACTTTGTATCCTGTTTGTCGAAGCCGTTGCTTTCGATTTTATGTCTTACACGAAGTATAAACTTCACACGCCTTCTCCATTTTGCTAGCAACGGATTAATTCCGCTACAGCGAAATCGTACGTTGCACTAATATATAATAACCAAGAAAACTTGGCTAATAAAATTCTTATTTAACTTTATATTATCAATTTTGCGTACATTTTTTGTCAACAACATCTTTGTATTTTATTTTAAAATTGTTTTTCTCTTTAAATTTCTCTTAAAAAAAAAAAAAAAGATTTATTAAGTTTGATTTTATATCTAATGACATGGATTAGAGACCATTGCGTTCACTAGAAAATACGAGCGCGGAACGATTTACTATCACGCGTATGCCTAGAAGAACTGAACTCAACAATAAACGGGATTATATTTTACATTTGTAGCAAGCATTTGTAGCGTCAATGTCCTATTTTTCACTTTTTTTCCTTATTTCACGCAAATCTCGCCGTCGCGAACGCATTTGTGATGTCAGAGATCGCACATGTGCTTTGAAAAGTATCGATTCTCAACAAATGCTGTTAATCGACCGTTTTAATGTATCAATGAATTTAAGATACTGTTAGATTTCAATAGAATTCAAAGAGTTTAATTCACAACATGTGTAACGTACTAATTGTTATTTATTTTATATATGACGTTGTTATCTATCTCAAGTATCTCTAATTTTCAGTAGATGACAACGTGATTTGGTCAATACGTGTGTCTTAGATAATACGTGTTAATTTCTACAGTACCTACCGTGCGAGTTGCTTGATTCGAATTGCGAAATAACTCGTTTTCGTCGATCGTAATGCGAGGGAAAGCGTTTGTAACAATCGATAATCAGTAATACTCAAATTTTACAGCGATTTATCGTAATAAACAAGCGCAATGCGTAGTGCACTGACTGGAACAATTTGAGCGAGTACTACAGAACGTAATTAAAACGCAGTAAATTTTAGTGCACACCGAACGAAACACACTCGGATGTTTTGTACGACCTCGCATATCGATCCTTTCTTCCTCTTCCTCTTTCTCCTTCTCCTTCCCTTCCATTCCTCTCTTGCTCCGTTCATTGTCGGCGATTAATTGCACGATAGAATCTCTATCTACACGTATATCCGCACTGAAATGTAATTTAATCATCGAATTCTCGTCACACGTCGCGTTGTAGTTATTACGATGGTTATGTTTCGGGAATTGGTAATTATTATCATGTTTTCATGTTAATTGTCCGGTAGCTTGTTAATTTTATCAAAAGACATCATAAATTTCAGTTCTTAGCAAGCTAATTTACAAATATAATAATTTTACTTTCTGCAATTATAGATATAACATTTACACATGCAATTGTTACAGAGATTGTTTTACAGAATAAAAATGGGTTTTTCTGAAATTTTTTGTAAGAATGTTTAATGTTGTTAGAAATAATTTTTCGTAACACCGGACACCGTTCAGATATAATTAAAAAAGAGTTTTAAAAGAGAACGTAAAAGATGAGGGTTATATGTAAAATCTTCGAAAGTATATTTCTTCGTTGTTCTTATACGTTTTTGTTGAATTATTTTTCGTTGCATCTGCTGATGCAACTCGAACCGATGTGCGAACAGTAGGATTTTTGCAGTTGAAACATTGCGAGGCGTGTTTAATGCAAAAAAGTCGAGGAAAAGCAGATTCGAACGAACGTGGAGGTCGTACATTTGAGATCGGCTGCACGCTCAGAAAATCTGTGCGCGAGTGTCGTAGGCAAATACAGCGATCAAGAACAGCTCCAGTGCAGATGTATGCGCGCGAGACGAAAGAGAACGAAAAGCCGGTCCTCGGTGAAACACCTGCTCCACAGGTATACGATCCTCTCCACTGTTCTTCGCGCCCGTTACCGCGTATATCTTGCAACATTCTTGTATTTCTTCTTTCACTGTGATCAGTTCAAGACTGACAGTGATTATATTCTAAGATCTGATTGTATTATATTCTTTTTCTTTTTAAGGAAAAGAATATAATAGAAGTATAGAAGTATAATAGAAGTATATAGTAGAGTATAACTTTACAACGCGCCACGTCACTTATTTAAGTTTATATGTCCGTATGTTCGTATAAATATTGTGTTCACTACTTTATACATCATTTCCGAAATTTTAAAAACAGTAATTGTGATATTATTTTAAAAGAATTGTTTATGTGTAAAAAAACTCTACAAAGAAATCTTAGCGATGTTTGTGACATCAAGTCATGATTTTTGGATAAACTTGGAGGGAGGAGAAGAGAGAGAATGAAAGAGAGAGAAAAACACTGATTTAAATTACCGCACAATAACGTCGCTTGCAGAAAACCAGTTTGCCGGGTGTACAGCCTGTTCTTGCGAAGCTATACAATGTTTGAAGAACTTGGGTTACTACCAAACCACAGACTTACTAAACCACACGGAGCAATTTTGACAAGCTGAGAAAAGTTATTAAATAATTAATGAGATTTAGTATGTTTCTCTCTCTTTATACGATTCTTTATTGCAGTCTTAAGTATTTATAATATTATTATATATTTTAAATTAATTATTAATACCTCACTTTTGAAAAAAAAAGATAAAACATTTTTTTAAATATTAGTTACGTTATAAAAATCGAGAGCAAATCTATATATGTAGATGAATACGTTAATGGTTCCACTTCTGAACTTCTTAACGTGTTGCTTGCAGCGGATCTTGCAGCTGCATCGCTCGTCGTTTTGTATCTTAACACATTGCAGACGAGAGCTACCAGAATTCTCTATCACACAACACGGTGAATTCTCAAAGCCCGCCGGCAATATGTTACAACGTTAAGCAGTTTCGTTCGTTGGGGAAAGCATACTGTTAATTACTTCAAGGATAACACATCTTTTGCTGCATTGTTGTATTATAATCTCGAAAATCCTGTAACACAGGACTAATAGATTTTCTCTTTTTCCACATCAATATTCCCACAAAATTTTACGCGCAAATGATAACGCGATATAAATCCGCGTTTTTTTTCTTGAAAATCTCATTGTTATAGTCGCTTTTACGACAAGTACTTTTTTGCAACTTTGTTCTACTTTCTACGTGAGACTACGTAACGTGTAGGTATATACAAATAACACGTGTATACATTGCACCGTGGTTGAGCTATGATACAAATTTCCAATTACGATATTTTATTGTATTCTTCATTTCGTGTTATAACCGCTCGCTATTACTTCGGATCCGAGTAACTTTTACAGCGTTGCTTAATGACACGGTAGAACCGGACAATCACTACAGAACACCTGCCTCGGACGTATTTATGTTAGTCGATCCCTCTTTCTTGATTCTGACACTAGTGAACTCGTAAAGTATTAGGACGTCTCACCGTCATATGCAACTGGCTCGGCCCAACGACGCTCCCTTTAAGCATAATATATTCTTTACGTTGCCGTAAACGTACAGTGATGCGATAACGGCGATGATAAACGAGTCTAGACGTCACAAATATATAATATCATACAAATATTAGAGAGGCGTTTTCATATAATACGCCGCTTTTTTTTTCTCTTTCTCTCTCTCTCATGAAGCTATTAAATGCGCTTTGTCCGCGTATAACGGAATTTTTTCTAATTTCGATTGTGTATGCACTCAGCTACTCGTTGTTCGTTAACATAACATTCCAGACGAATCGAGTTTTTTTTTATATATTTTTTTTTTTTATGGTCATGCGACAGGGTTTAATATGTCGCTCGGTTTGCTGCTGGCTACAACAAGCTGCTTTCACAAGCGGCTGTTCGTGCAGAGTGAATCGATGATATTGAACTTTGAAGTGCGCTTTATGTTAAAACGATATCGCGACAATAAAGTTTAAAACTCCGAAAAATTTTAACGCAAAAATGTAAAGTACAATATTTGTTGACAAATCGCGGTACGAGATTTGTTTCAAAACTAAGAGGATTACACGTGAGATTGCATAAAGGATTTTATATATAATTAACTGAAAATATTCTTCAGAAAATATATGAATATGAATATATACGTATGGATTACACATATGTGTATTTTCCATGCTTATGTATTAACGATTCAAACTCTGCTTTCTTAAGTAGAAAAAAACATCTCGTATTTTATAGATCATGCAAATTATCACGGAAGTTAGTACACACACACACATGCATGTATTATAATCTCTAATGTATAATAATCTCATATTTTGTGAGATTAGATATAAATTATTTTAATTCGCAACGACTGTTACTTTTAATATTGATTTAAGGATTAATTATATTGATCGATCGCGAATATAATTTTTAAACAATATATTATTAAATTGCATTATTAAATTGCAATATATTAATTATTGAAGTAAAAAAACTATATATTGATTTTGAAATATTGCAATATCAGTACATTTATATTAGTCTTAGAGAGAAGATATTAGTAAAAATTATAAATTCTTTTTTTTTTTTATTCAGAATTACACTGACAAACGAACTGCTCATACCGGGCGAGTTAAAAATGATAATTAATGCCACGAACTATACATTTTTTATGTGCGCGCGGCATTATTCGTGAGCGTGCTTGTGTCTTCCGGCACGTGCTTGGAGACATTGTTCGCACGTGTGCGGTGAGCGCGCGTTCTGTTTAGCATTAAAATGCGATTACGAGTGTAACTTTGACGTCAAAGTCCTGAGAAAAGTCAATATCCTTGCAAAAAGAAGGATAGTATTAAAAAGGCTACTATCAGAGAGGGTCCTCACTCTTTTGTATCAAACGTTTATCGGCAAAATGTTTGTCGTTCGTTTTCTCGTTAGCGCGATCTAATTTCAATATTATATTACATTACAGGCTGACTAAAAATAATGAAAAAGCCACAGTTTTCATCTTTTTATATTAAATTCTATAAATGCTTTTATATATAAACACCACTATAAGCGTTATTTATCTTTTTACTAGTTTTCGTATTCCAAACATAATATGTCTTCGGTTTTTCAAAGTGAATCTTCTAGATTCCATTCTGATACTTTTTAGAAAAAAGGCTATGTGTTACATATACAGGCGATATCGTTGAATAAAGGATGATTAGGAATTGATTACCGCATGCAATAATGCCCGTAGATCGTATCCGAGTGGACAATGCAACGTTTTACTTGTACTGCTCCGTCTATTTCCGACAACCATTGATAGTTCGTCATAAAGAGACGGCTTCAGATCATAATGCTTTGTGTATTTATGTTTCTCGAACGAATGCGAAATGCACAGCAACGCGCTATCGCCTGCTTTCCACCTATCGCGTGCGGTGTACGTACAGGCAAGAGAGCAGAAGCACGATCTCTATTCACGTCGAGGCTCTAACTTTCCAGACGACAAAAGTTTATGAAATTCCTCAAAAGCTCGGTCTCTACAACATCGTCGGAGTGATGGTACATATCTACGACGCAGGGAACTTTTCGAGCTTTCATCAGAAGGACGACGTGAGAGAACCTCTTGGAGAGGCCATTCCGCGGCCTCTCATGCTGACGTTTACTGCAACCGCCTATTGTTTTCATTCAACGGTAGACAGCTCGCGGGTTATTTCATCCTTCGTCAGATCAATTTCTACTTCGACATTACATGTCCACGTGACACGCTTTTTGAATTTTGTGTCGTGTCGTGTCGTTACTGTATGTCATTTGTTTAAATATACATATTGTTCACACAGAAAAAATTATACTATGCGAATGACATACATATACACACACGTACACTTGAAAAACTAGTTCCACTAGAAACTAAAGTTATCCGAGAAAAAACACGCTCTTTAGCTGTTAAATTGTTTTGCACCGTATAGAACTTGTAGCATGATAACGCTGTTGACTAGATAATAGCACCGATGTCTCCGAATAAGACGGCTGAAGATTGTTGACCTATCAGACGTCTTTTCATCGAATTCTCTATCTCTCTTTTCTACATTATATCTTTCTATGTTTGATCTATGTTAGATCGTACACACACACACACACACATGTTGCAAATCTAAGAAATTGTCGGCATTTTAGAAGCTATATTTGTTCGCACACATTGTCGCAACATTCTAAAATTAATTGTTGCGAAATACGCGCGATTTTTACAATTGTCCAGAATGCGGTTGATTATGCTTTTTTTTCATCTTCATATTTTGACATCATACCGATGTCAGTTTTTTTTTTATTTTTTTGTACATAATGTATCCGTGCCACATATCGATCACAATCACGGTATCATCATTCAGCGTGTAATGAAAAATAAAAAAAATGCACCGGTATTTCCCACGGGAATTACGTAGCCACTTTTCCTTTATCTTTGAGCCATCTTCGAAGCTACACGAGATCCCTGGTAACACGATAACCCAAGCTTATACGTGTGTATTTTCGTTAGTCTATTGTTTCGCGCCTGGTTGTCGTAATCCAATACTTATTCTACAACGCACCTTTCGTTGTGCGTGCCCCGCTTCCTTTTCTTGCCAGTAAACCTGTAGCTTATCTCTCGTCAATGTAAACACGTACAAAACATATACACGCGCGTTACTTCTGTTTTCATGCTGTGATTTCATCGAGTCATTTTGACGAGAACGAAAACGATTCTATCACGATAATATAAAAGAAAACACTCGCTCAATTTACACGCGCTCTGATATTATCCGAGTGCTTGAGAAATAATTGATCCTTTTTAACGTTTTGCGAATATCTTAGAAATTGCAAATTTGAAAATAATTAAGAATCACTAATTTTCGGAGATCAAATATGAAACAATCGATGTTGAAACGATTTGGAAAGTCAAACTCTTTAAAAGAATTTTGTAATTAAAATTTCCAGAACCTCTGGTTTCATATTAATAAGTTGCTTTTTATGTGTAACATAATACACGACATTTATAGTTATGAGATACTATAGTTATGATACTATACATACTCTATAAGCAAAACTTGCCTCGTGAAAGGGTCGATGGTAGTTAATGTAAAAACTTGCGTGCTGACCTGCAAGGCTATTTCTAACAGATCGATATATTTTGCTCCACACGGTATGTATATCAAGCAAAGAATACTTGACAGTAGTAGCTAGTGATAGCTAGGGGACATGAGAATTATTACTTTCGACAGGATTCGACAAGCACACGCGGGACAAGCATAAATTATTTCCTCGCCTCTTTCATTTTGTACAAGTGATGGTGCATTTTTCACAATCGCACAAACGCACTTCCTTAAATTTTTACTCAGTACAATAGAAAAGTTTTCTTCTTAAAATAATAATCCCTGTATAAAAATCGTGATTAGAATGATATGCTGCCGTTTAATTTACATGTAATTGTGCTAGAGAGAAAGAGAGAGAAAGGAAGAAAAGAAAAAGTTTAAGAAAATATATTTGTTTTCTTCAATGTTGATATACAGCTTAAAAACATATATGACATGTTTCACAAGACAAATTTAATACTTAAAACTTATTCTATATTATGCAAAAAGAGTTTTATACATAGTAGACGTGCGACAACATCAAACTATATATATATCGATTCTAGTGAGTTTTATCAGCAGTTTTAATCCTTGTAGACAATGAAGTGGATTATGTTTTTTTTCTCTCTACGCAGTCGCAATTCGAATTTAATTGAATTTTTCCCTCGGGTGTTGGAGATTAATCGGTGGATCATTTGCCGGTTTGCTCTGATTCATTCCGCCGGATATCCGCTCGACGTTGATACATAACGTTGCAATAAAAATTTTTGTTGCATTCGAACTCACCGTGTTTGAGATTTATATATACACACGCTGTTTTAAAGCAATTTTTTAATAAATTACGCTGCGTACGACACGGACTGTAATGTAATGTATATGCGCAATTAGTATCTTATCTTAATTTAAACGTTAGCGATTTACTTAGTAACAAAATTATATTCTCGATGTGATGTACGCGGAAACTTATACGTAAGAAATTAATATACATTTCGCATTAATCACTTTGTACAAACCAATCGAAAATCTCGTTTAGCAAAGTATGACGCAGGTTTTTTTAGAAGAAAAAAATCTCCGAAAAAAAGTGTGATGGCAATAGCGAAATTTTATTTTTCCTCTGAAATATTCTCTTGCGCGCACATGTAATGTATCTTATATATATTTACAAAATTATATACATATACGCAGGATTTATATATATTTATTATATTTTTCGTATATTTTCACATATAAAGCATCCGCGAAGCTTCGTTGTTTTTAAAAATATGAAGAAACAATTTATTTTATCCTAGGATAGCTCGGTTATGCTGATATGTCTTTTTCTTCATTTTTACATATTGATCCGTAGTTCGAAATGAGATATCAGACTCTATATACATTTCGATAAACCTATAGCTCGCTCTTCCCGTTTATGTCGCAGATAATATTCATTGATCGTGGAGCACTTGAGATCTTTCGTGTTTATCTAAACACTTTCCGCGCTTGCAAATCATACGCTATCTTTTGAATAGTTTGAAAATTTCTTTTATGTTGTGAGATATATATATATATATATGTGTGTATGTGTATGTGTGTGTGTGTGACGTATTTAAGAAGCGCACGCAGCATGTGTCGATATCGCGCGAGAAGTTCGCACACGTTGGAATTTGTCCGCGCATACTGGAGCGACGGTGGACCCAATAACTTCCTAATAACTATTCCACTTGCACAGACGAGAAGTGCTCTTGGGATTCCGCTTACCAGCGGGCATTGGAGGAATTTCCTTCATCTTCTAGCATCGATCTTTCACCTACGGCACGTATTGGAGAACACACAGGTTGCACTGTCCGCTATACATGTAAATTTATAGTATGTGTGTGTGTGTGTGTGTGTAATGTATTAACCTCCTACCTTATCTCTATTTCTTCTTTTTTCCTGTGTTCATACAGACCGTGCTAGATAAGAAAATCGATACTTCTTCATATCTGCTTTATGATGAAGAGTTATATCATACTCTAAAGATATTCATGTAGTTTTCTAATCTATAATTCTACATTTCTCTGGATTAAGTCGTTTATTTTCTGTGGAATATACGAAGTCGATCGTATTTGTATAAATTTAAATGATTGTTACACCTATGTTTATTTTTTTTATAATTTTGTGTTAAACAATTATTTTTTGAATGACACGCTAGTATTTGACACTAGATTCGATTAACAGAGGAAAGTTTCTTCACACGTCCGAAGGCTAATCTCGAAAAAATTAATTTGAAGCTCTTAGGTATCTTTAATATATATCCGGAGAATTATAATATCTTTCAGTAGAGGAGAGAGAGTGATATATATATACATATATATATATATATATATATATATATAGATAGATAGATAGATAGATAGATAGATAGATAGATAGATAGATGTGAATACCATTGATCTAGCCATTCAGACCACGAAACCCTTCGAGAATTTCGATTAGTTCTACGTTAGTTACGTATGCAGAGAGTCGGGAAGTAATTAACCTCGATTATTAATGCAATATCTATTCTAAAATGTGCGCAGAGTTATAAAAAATTACTGGTTCTAGCACTACTATATTAAATATTACATATTACAATTTGAGATTAAATAATCACTTTTTTATGATAAAAAATTAGTGAGTAAATATTTTATTAAGATAAGTATATGTAGTCGATTTTATTGATAGTATATGATATCAATTTTTTCAATATATGTACGTTAATATATGCGTCGACATTTCACGAACAAAACATCAAAATTAGAGAAAGAGAGACAACAGGTGTAATCTCATTATATCTCCTTCAAAAAACGGTGCTCGATCGACAGCTGCTGCTTCTCTGCTTGCACAGAAGCAGAACCGCAAAACCGACAGCACCTTCCTCAGCACTACAAAAGAGAGAAGGAGCGTTCTCGATTTTCAATCTCGCGCATCTCGCGCAGCTCTGTGTATTTACTTGTGCGTTTACACTTGACTTGCTTGAAACCTAATACATCAGTATTTAATTACATGCATAAGTGACACGCATCGCGCGCATCGGTGTGTGTGTGTGTGTGTGTGTGTGTGCGCATATGAATGACGTAACGTAACTCGTTATTATATTGTGTACCCTATGCTCTTCAAAATGCACGGCTCTTTAAACTTCATGCAGACGCAAATTTGAAGCTGCATGTAAGACCGGTTTTGGCTTTGCGCAAACTTTCCGTCGCTTTAAAACATACTACCTATAAGCGAAATTTTACCTATAAAGCACACCGATATGAAATACGTTCAAATCTGTTCAAAAAGATTATGTAAGAATTAACTGAGGCTTAGATTTCAAGCAGTTATCGAGTGAATGAGTAATGCAAATTTTATAGCCCTTTTTTTGTTTTTATTACTTGTTGTTAAAAAAATATTTTCAACTGCAATTACATGGAAACACTAGAATAGATTGAAAAATAATATACATATATTCTAACTCGAATAATAATTTATGGCAAACAGTAAATCGATAAATTTGAGTTAAGTAAAACTGTCGACAAGTTATACGTGTATGTATGTATGTATATATGACTGAACACATA
>QVNV01023618.1:0-33473 GCA_014825455.1 Pseudomyrmex pallidus | reverse complement strand
TTTTTTTTTTTTTTTTTTTTTTTTTTTTTTGTATTTTCGCTCTCCCCATCGTCGTAAATCCGAAGAGTACATTTTTATATCTCGCAGCGGCGGCGCGTCTACTCGAAGCGGATTTTTTTCGGGCAAATAGACGTTCTGAAAAGCGCGTTGGATGCGCGCGCGCGTGTTGTGTGTCTGCTGCTGGGTATACAGCAGTGATTCCCGGGCTTATTGCAAAACTTCGCGTTTGGTTTGGCTCGCGGCTTGTGTGCAACCGCATGCGTGCGCGAAAGATAACGGGAAACGAATGCTTCTGGCAGAGTGCACGCGCGCACTTTCCGCTTTTTTTCCGTTTCCTTCGAAACGACTCTGTTTACATATTGCACTGTTTTGCGCATATTTCATATCCGTGAGTGTAACGCTGTGTGTATTATGCAAATCAGTATTCAATAGCTTATTATTAGTGAAAATTTTTGTAATTACTCTCTGACACGAAGCTATCGGAGCAAGCGCTGTCGTGACTTGATTGTCCGCGATTTTTCGAACTTTTGCGAGATTTTCTCGGAATATTCCGTTCTTACAATATTAACATCGTGGCTTTTCCTTACTTCGAAGAGCATTTTCCACCGCGCATTTTCTCTTATCTTATATTCCAGCTCGGTTGTTTAGAATCCGTCGGCGGCATCGTTTGAAACGATTTTTCCGCTGCTTGAAACGGCGTGAGAAGAAGCGTAATAAAATTATTATTATTAACTCTTCTTTAATTGGCGGTGACTGAGTCACTCACAATAACCGATGGGTATTTGTTAAGTAATCAAATTATAATAAAATAATAAAATAAATGTAATAAAAAAAATAATAAAAAATTTCAAAAATATATATCTAGTACGCGCCATATTTGTGCGGAACGACTTTTTGATTATTCAGTATGTTCATATACGTCAAACAGTAACTTAGTCACGGTCTTTTTACGAGTAAATAGAAGTAATAGGAGTGTGCACTGTTTACGCAAGAACGAGTGATTACATATAATGTGATATACATATATATATATAAAATTTTTATATTTTTAAAATAGATAAGATAGATAAGATATGACTTTTTATTTATTAGATGCTCTTGGAAAATTCTCTCAAGCGCAACATAAATATTGATCAAAATAAAAATAAGAAAAAGATGAAAGAAAATATGAAAAATGAATAATACATGTAAGTGTATAATGTAATATGTATAAATGAGCACTAATATTGAAAGATGGAAAGAAAAAGAAAAAATATCAATAAAAATAAAGGAGAAAATGGAGAATAAAAATAAAATAAGAATACAAATAAAAAAAGAGAGAGTTACGTAAAAAGATAACCGTGTCAGGATAAAAAAAAGCTCTTTTAGAGTCAACTTTAAATCGATTGCGTCATCTCGTCTTTTCTTTGATCGTCGTGACTTTACGAAGTGAAGACGCCGCGCCGCGTTTACTCACTTCGCCGACATGAATTTCGGTCTAATCTATCGAAAACGGATGAGCGTCGGAAAGAGAATGAGCGCGATGTCATTCGGAAAGGAGACGCAATCGTCTCGAAACAATGCAGACGCGCGACGATGTAACGGCGATGTTGTGCCAGGCGCTTACCTCGGGAGAACAATGAAGTTTATGCGATGCCGAGTGCCGTTATCTTATGACGACGCGGAGGATTAAGTTTGAAGCACCAACGGAGCTTGCACATCTACCTGCTGCTTATGGCGCGCTTTGGTTGCATGCTACGGAGCCGGTATTCATCGGCCCACCCCTCGCACGATTCTGTCCCCCATGTGTGCGGTCTCCGCCGACGCGACATTTGCGCGATAACATTGTACCGTCTCGTATATGAACCTACGCGTTATACGTACGTACTAACTCCTTTATTCGCTATTGCACGATCGCTAATACTCAACTGCGAAAAATGTCGGGCTTTGTGTTAAAACAGAGAGATTTTCCAAGGTAGAATTTATAAAATTTAAATATTTCAACTCGAGATATATTATAAATTAAATTTACTCTCTAAATTTCTGTTCGAGCAAAAATGACAGCACCGGCCTAGCAAGCGGAAATTTGAGGGGTTCAAGTCGAGGTGATTTTTCACAACAGTTTTTCCTTTACGAGTTAATTAAAATAAATCTGAGATAAATGAGAAACTTGATTGGAAATATAAATCACAAAAATAAGTATTTGTTATGTGTGTAATAATTATTCGCTCGATACGAGTGACACGTTCACTCCACGGTTGAAATCAGTCAGTTTCGTGAAAAGTGAATTTTCACCAAATTACGAGTGGCAGTATTTTCATTATCGTTTGGAGTGAATATCCACTCGTTCGGAGTGAGATTTCACTCGAAGAAATTTAGAGAGTAATTTGAGTAAAACTACCACTCAACTTTGTATGCAAGGACTTTGGAGTGACTGAGAATGTAGGAATGCGGATTTTATACCCATTCAGCTTTACGACATATCAAACTCATTTGAATACACACACACACGCGCGCGCGTACGTAATATTTCGCTCATCTAAGCTTCTCGCAAGATAGCCGCTTGTTTTCTTAATAACCAGAGATCTTGTCGCGTTTATTAAATAAGGCGTCGGCGAAAGTGGCAGTGACGCCGATGGTTAGCGGCCATAGTGACGGCCGAGGGCAAGAAATAATGCATAATTCAACAGCGAGAACTTGGTCCACAGTGGTATGACGCGCTCCAAGGAGCTCGGGAATATCGCTGCTGCATCTTGGTACAGGGAATAACGGTACTTTGTTCTTCGTCTTTCTCTTTTTTTTTTCTCTCTCTCTCTCTCTCTCTCTTTCTCTTTCTCCTTCTCTATCTCTTGCGCGGTTGCTGCTTTGCGGTTCACGTAATCGTACCGACCCATTAACATCGGCCAACTTTTTGCGACATTTCGAGGACTCGACTACCTCCGGTCGGGAGGTTGTTGGAGGATGTTTCAGCTGTGGGAAACTCCTGGGAATTCCTCGAAGAATTTTAATGACGCAAAGACAAATTGTCGTCTATCGAGCGAATGTTAATTCCGTTGACGTAATTCCACACCAGGGGGAAAACTTTTTGGGAAAGCATTTGCACACAAATTCTGAAGGAACACACATCGGTCGTAACAATTAGTCGTTGAATCATGTAACAGCGGAATGGTTGTTCAAAGCGTACCTATGTTTGTAAACTTTTGAGGTTTTTCTTACTTTGATATGAAAAAAGAAAAAGATCGAAAAACGATATTTCTAATACGTGCAAGAATGTTAGATGAATTATACATTTCGAAATGTTTGTTCGAATTGATTCAGTTTCACGTACAGAACCGAAGCGTGTGTGCGGTGCCTTTGACAAGTCACCTTCAGACAAGTCATCCGGCTTATCGCGGAGTAAGGAAACGCGTTCAACGATTTGAAAAATTTGCAAAAAAAAAAAAAGAACATTACGGGAAACTACAAAAAAAAACTCGATTCGTTTTGCGTTGTTTTTCCCGCCACGCGTGCATTTTCTCGGTGCGCATCGAACGTATTCGTCGTGCTTTTATGCGCTTCCGTTGTTACCATCCATAAAATCGCGCGACGCGAATACCTTTAGCGCAATCACACGGAAGAGACAAGAAACGACATTTCCGATATGACACGAAAACGGGAAACGAATCCGTCCTGCAAATCCATCCGAATGGAGTCCCCCGTACGACCATTAGCGGAAACCGGATTGCGTAAAATCAACAAAGTTGCGTTTGTTGAAATATTAAAAATATGCTGTATACATTGCTCGAATGTTATAAAAACAGCATGTATGCATATTACACATATATTTTTCTCTCATTTTTAAAATTTGCTTTAAAAATTACTGACTTGTGGAAATGCATTCCGATGTTATTTCCGACTTGTGTGATCTATTATTTGCGATGCTGTATGAGATTTATTTTGCGATGTCTGATTTATTATTTGCGGCTTACCGTTGACGACAGAAAAGATCGCACGCTATCAACGCAAACTGCTTTCTCGACCCGGTCCCGCTCGTGTATCCATGGATGCTCTTAATCCTCTCGATCCGCAGTGTTGAATGCACCGCTGCGACAAATTACTAGGATCGTGCACGAACGCAGCACGAGAGAAAAAAAAAAACTAGGAAAAAATAAGGCTAATGTGAAACTAGTAGCTTGAAACGCTCGTGCGCGTGTATGTGTGTCAAGAGAATAGAGACAAAAAAAAACTGACTTAAAAATCGCACCCTGTATATCATTCTGTTTTCCGTAGTGTTTTAAAACCGATTTGGCGGAATTATATACTCGAGTGAATATAAATTAAATATAACAATGCAACGGTACGCGCGCGCGCACGCACTCACTCGCAGTGATACGATAATTTATTCATCGGATAATAATAACGATAATAATCCTGGATTATCGCGTAACAGGATGGAATTTATATTGAGGTTTCAACGCGCGCAGGAAGTAGTTTATACTCTAATTGAATCCGACGAATATGTTTACCTCGAAATCCGAAATGAAGCTCCCATCGCTTCGCGCGCGCAATCATTTCTCGCCCCTCACCTTGCCCCCTCCGCGCGTTTGCTAACTCCATTTTCGCAATTTCGCCAAAAATCAGTCTGTAAATTAGAGCGTGACAGAGACCGCGTGACGCGCGCGGAACGGAAGAGCGAGTAAAAATCCATCCCGCTTGTGACCGCTTCAAGCACGACGACAGCGTAGCTCCTAGGGGATTTTAGGAAGCGAGAAAGTTTGCTCGGACGATGTCGCGTTAAATTAAATTACGACGAAATTGCGGGGCACGAATTTGCGCGCGTTGCGAAGGACCTCGAACGAGAAGTGCGGAAAACGGAGGGAAACGAGAACACGCGCGTAATAAGAGGCTCGCACGTGATGGATAAGATACAAATTGCTTATTTTGTCAGTTTCGAGCCTTACGGTGACGCTGGCCAACCAACGCCCGTCGTTTAATAAGAGAAAGATAGAAAGAAAAAATGAGAGAGAGAGAGAGAGAGAGAGAGAGCGCGTTTGAAAATTTGCCGCGCACTCGTATGACGCTATATTTGTTGTCTCTGATGCAAATAAACTCTTAATGTGTATAATTTAATATGTTAATTTATTAATTTATATTTCGATAATTTATTAATTTATTTTGATAATACATTAACTTATTTCGATAATATTTATTTTGCAGATAATTTATTCCGTTGAAACATTGACGATGCAAAATTTTTCGATATCAATCAACTCCTCGCGCGCGAACTCACTTGTCACAGATACCACGCGCATTTCTCCACTCGCGCATTCCCATCAATCAACACCTTCCGGGATATCTAAATTTTAATTAGCGGGAAGTTAACTGCCGTAGAGAAGCGTTGTAAAACAGGAGCGCGTTACGTTGAAAACGCAACGACCAAGGCGCCGTCGTATATTTTCGTCGACACGTTTACATTGTTGCTCCTTAATGGTCGCGGAATCCACGGTTGTGTATTCCGGTGTTCTCCGGTGAAACCGACTACTATACTGCGAGTTCAATTCTCAGTGGTCTATTATTCGCGCCCGGCAAATATCTGCCTTTTTAATCTGCGCGGAAACCGCGTTGTTTTTTTTTTTCGTAGTGTTTCGAATATAAATAACGATCTCTCTTATATAAGAGAGAGCAAACGATGCTGCTGCTGTGTAATTAACTGTAAGGATATTTCCGTGAAAGCGCGAGCGAGATGAGACTCTCAAGGCTACTATTTCACACTCGAGTACTCGACGGGAAGGAAGTCGAACGGCAAAGGACGCAATATTATTCGTTACTCGCTTCCCGCACTTACTCCGCGCGAATATTTACCTCCTCCTCTCCTCTTCCGTCCTTGCAAGTGCAACCGCTCGCTCATTACCGCGAGTTACTTAGCGATGCATTAATGCGGATGCCCGAGCGCACTCGGTGGGTCCATTTCCGTGCGCTAACGGTTTGCTTTTCATCTCGCTGGACCATCAGAAAAGGAGAAGAAAGGGAAAACGATAGATGGAAAAAGAAAGAGGGAGGAAGAGAAAGAGATATAATAAGTGTATTTGTATTTTATATATTTCCTATAATGCACCCGAGTGTGCATTGTTACCACTCCGGAGGAGCATTACGTAGGTTTCTTGTACATTATTCCGTCGTTCCCCTGCGATTCTTGTTTCTTGTTTTTTTTCTTCTGTTAGCACGCTCTTTTCCCGTCATCTCCATCTGTCTTACCTTCCCCTTTTCGCGTCGCCGTCCTACTCCTTCCCCGCTCAATGCGAAATTGCACGAGTCTGGCGAGAAACTATCGTGCACGTTGCGGGTTGCCGGTGTTGGTTGCCCGGCAGGAGAATCGGCTTCTCGGACGTACTTAGGAGATGGAGCATGCGCAAGCGCAATTTTTCATTACAGTCGGAAAGTCCGCGAAGGATTGGCGAGCTCTGCGGAATATCACGGGAGGAGAACACCCGCCGCAGGAATTACTTTTGCGTGTTGCGCAGGCATAATTCCAACGTCACCTGTCCTCCACTTAGTCCGCACTTCTTTCCAGAGTGTGAACTGCTAAGTCATCTTTTTTTTTCGCGTGGTTTATTTCAGAGACGATTTCTCGAGTAAGCAGCGCGTGATGTCTCACTGCTGAAGAACTTCTCCGGCAATCCCGGCGAACTTTGCGCTCAGTTTTCCATCGAAATTTGTAATTTCCATTTCGATGTAATTGACACGTTCCTCTCATTGCTCTTTTTTTTTTTTTATTTATTAACCCCGGTGAAGCTGTCACCGGGTCGCAATCGGCATGGGGCGCGGGACACATCTCGCCTGGCAATTTATCACGAATTGTTTTATCACCGCGGTCGGTCGTTATAGTTTCGAACGTATAGAGAGCGAGAGAGAAAGAATGAGAGAGAAAGAACGCGCGATCGTGTAATCGAGCGGTACGATTACGCGCGTGATGCATACATCATCACGCGAGAATACATTTCTGCGGCGTGACTTCGAATAGCAAATTACTGGCCATTGTTACTAACCCTTTAATATCGCGCGCAACAAACGAATTACTTCCGCCTCTTATGCCGAACACAAAATGCCACCGGCGACGCAATAACGACGCGTGTTTCCATTCGATGACAATAAAACAAAAGAAACAACTGACCTGCGCTAACAATGTCTCCTCTTTTTTTTTTCAGATCGAAATAATTGACTCCAGCGGACTTTTCGCGGACATTAAGGCTCTTTGCTTTATTCAAGAATCTTTCGGAGAAACTCTTGAAACGAGGCAACGCGAGCGGGTACGTATCTACTCTCGGAAGATTTTCTCTCGGGGGTTTTGCAGCCCCGAGAGTTCGCGCTAACGTTAAAATAGTATATCGCGGGCAGTTCCGTCGGCGCGGCCTGAATGGTCGCGCTTGATAACAAAACTCGTCGTTGCAACGACGACGTGATATTAATGCCCGCAAGCGCGCGAAGACGCCCTTAATAAGTCCGCGACGTAATGAAAACCATTCATATAAAAGTTTCTCGCGCGCGGACGCTGACGCTTTAATTGAACGAAGAGGTCGCGCGCACGCCTTTCCTCACACCGCGCCGCGCGCTGTAACAAGATGTCAGAGATTACCGGGGGAGACTCTCTTCTCGCTTCGTTGGGTTCCCTCCAGTAGTAATTTTCATTAAAAATTCTCTCACGCCGCCGGGAAAGAATCTCCGCCGCGGAGCTCGCCAATTTGACATCGGAAGGGACTCCCGCGCCACTCGATCGGGAATCGAGTCGAAAGTTACATTCACTCGCGGTGGAAGAAGAAATAGAAATTTTCTGAAGAACGAGCGTGGAAGGTTTCCCGGGAAAACGATATACAATATTTTTACAATCTCTTTTTAGAGATTTTATATTTGTAAGTTGTAAGTTAGAGATTATTTTCTGTATTATTTCTGTATGAACGACACGTGACGAAAGAAATGAAACAGCGAGATTAAAATAAATGTATTATGAAACAGAATGAACTCTTTTTTCGAACTTATCGGTCAGAATTTAGAATTATTGTCATCTGATCGCGGAACTCGTTTTCTCGCGTTCGTGGGTGTCAATGTATATGAGAGAGATGTATAAATACATAGGGATCTAATACATAAACGTCACGAACGCGTTGAACATCGAAGGTGAACTATTGACAGAGAAATTTCTCCGACGGATCGAATTTACTTATATGCGATCGACGATCGCGGCGCGGTCGTTTAATTTCGTCGCGCGGTCAGACGCGTAAAAAGAGGGAAAAAAAAAGTATAATATCGATAGGTCGAACTCACGGACTCGAAAATTCTCTTTCTCTCTTTCTCTTTTCCCTCTGTCATTGTCCGGCTGTTTTCGGTCGGATATCCTGACCGACCATACCCCCCGATATCTCCCCCGCTCTTTTTGACCGACCCCGGATTGTGGCCGACCAGAGGGCTCATTAATTTTTCATCGCTCGTCCCCGTCATACACTGCTGATTTTAGAGCCCGGCCGAAATAAACGAGCTACCAATTTTTGCGGCGCTGCGCCGACCGTTTCGATTTAACGAGCGTGATTTAATCGCGCCCTCGAGCTCACTCATCCCCGCGAGCCGAGTTCCTCTACCCTCTGCCGCTCCCTATTGCACCGGTCTCTGGCCCCGTTTTAGGGGCAATTAATCCAGCGGAAACGCACGGGTCGATCGTACATCGACACAGCATAGTAATTGCTGCCGCTAGCCTTTAAACGTAGCCGATACATCTAATATTTGCGAGTCGTACTTAGTCGGCTATACGTTGCATTCTCAAATAACCGGCAAATATGCTGACTTTATCTTTGCCAACAAATAATAATGTAAAAACAAAAAGCCAGAAAAAACGTTAGTTACTCTCTTCAAATTTTCTCGCGTATGTGCGTGATATTATGAAACTATATTATATATTTGCGCAAAAGATAAAATATATTTTCATACTCTATTATATACGGAGAACGCTTTTGTTTTTTACCGGACACACACATTACATATGCATACGTATCTAAGAAAACCTAATAGTTTCATACTTTTCAATGTTTTATGCGCGCACGTTTTCATATGCAGAATGCAAGAATTTGTTTTAGTTTTCCAAGCTGTTTCCTCCCATTTAATTAGTAAAACGCAAATTTGTCTCGTGCGGAAGTTTACATAAAGCCTCCCATGCTCTTTGCACTTTACGCTCGTATGCCAAGCGCGCATATATGCGTTACGCATCTTGCTAATCGCGAATACGTAAATTCGCGTTGTTTCACTCTTGTTACCCCTCTCGGCAAATAAACTCTCCCCAAAGAGAACATTTGCTTTTGCTACATGAATTTAATCACTAAAATTCTCGGTAATAATTATTCTCGTAGTTTTACATAATTTTGACTGCGCAAAGTTTTTGATTACGTTTTTCTTCTTATTTATTACCTGTATGTATATGTCGCTTTGTACGCAATCGCGAGAGATTAGGCCTGTCGTCGGTCTAAATATAATCGATATGGTCATCGCGATATACATCCTCGATGGCGTGGCGCGTCGTCGACACCGAAAACACGACAATTTCCCAATTACGCATTCTCGGACGCATTAATTTCTATCGCGACGTTTTGCGCGTTACACGTGAATGTGTGTGTGCAAGCGCGGAGAAAAGCCCGTGTTAAGCGTCGCTATGAATATCGTGTAGAGATACGTTCATCCGAGGCATTACCGCGAAACGTAATGCAAACGGACGTATATACTCTCTCTCTGGACTAAAACGTTGAAGTGACACGACACACGGCACCGGAATGTTTTGGTCAGAAACGGGGACGGACGGGCGAGAGCGGGCGCGCGGACGGCAGCTTCGCTCGCTTCATTATTATGTCGGCTTAATTAAATATTCCCGCGTATATCCTATTAGAACGTCAAACAATAATTCAGACATTCCTGCAACGCTCTTCTTCATTCTCGCTCGCGAGGCACATCCTCTCTCCGTGTTTGAAAATATATGCGCACGTAATACGCGCGCAGGCGCGCGCGTGTAGCTCTATTTTGTAAGAAGAAAAAAAAAACCCCAAAATCTACGCTCGTGCGATTATTTCACGCGTAAAAATCTGCTCGTCGCGTATTCGGCTTTTAAGTCGTGCACGCGCTTTTCGTTTTCACGAGAGCTCGTAACAATACCACATTGCCAAGTATACGCGTGATGTCTTTATGTGCGTAACGTGCGCGGGGCGGAAATAATACTCGGCGAACTCGGCGTATAATGTTATAGTCACGATAATAACTCAAGTCGCGCGGACGTTAACGCGCGTATACGACGCGAAATTTTGGCTCGTGTCTCTTCGCGAGAACTTCTCACAATAATTCCGCATTCGCGCGCGCGCAGATATATATATATATATACGCGTGGATTCTTTCGCACTATTATCGTCTCGCTGCGAATTTGCATGATTTTATTATCAGTACGTGCGCACAGTCAGTCGTCGCGCGAGCGACGTAACGTAACCGACGACGACGATAACAAGACCTGATGAATTCGCACACAGGTGATTAAATAATGCGGGAATTAATATCTCCCGCAGAGAAATTATGCGCTCTCAAAAGCAAAAATGTACGTGTGTGTCGGTGATGAGAATTAATAATTCAAACGAAGCGGGGATATATATATATATATATGAGTAATTTTCCTCAAATGTTCGGACGCGAGAGAGTTTTGCGTATGCATTTTATAACATCGTATCGCTTTATCGATTCTGCGCGGAAAAAGGCTTTCTCTCCGGTGTGCACAAAATAGCGCGCGCGAGCTCGATTATCGCCTCGGCGCTTTTCAGTCAGTCAGTTCTCAACGTGTAACGACGACAACGCGGCGGCGAATCAATCTGTCGGTGTTCTTTCTTCCACCCCCTCATGAATGTCGTCACGTCGTACAATTCCTTCGTAATCCGCGAGACGATCTCGCACGCAAAAAGGCGGAAAGTACCTGTTGAAAGGACGTCTCTTCATCGGGGAGAGAGAGAGAGGGAGAGAGAGAGAGAGAGAGAAATCCGCTCTTCGAGATCGCTCGACTGCTGAAAGTTTCGACGAGGGAGTCGACGGGGAAACTTGTGCGAGAGAGGATCGATCAAGGCTTTAGGTTCGAATTTCGCCAGATGCGGACGTGGAGAGTTTCTGATTGAATGCTGTCGTTTCTAATTCGGTAAACACTTTTATTCATGAATTCTCGAAGTGTGACACGCGTGTGGGTTGTGCCGCGCGTGACACGTGGGTAAATCCGTATCCGAAAGAAGATAACGCGTGGGTGGGTGTCGCCTCGTCATTGACGATATGTCATTTAACGTGTTTGAAAAAGTACTCGTTCTGTTTTTTTTTTTTTTTCAGACGACGCGAACTTCTGATCGAATATCATTCTTTCATAAAATAAAATTTACACAGCGAGTTGTCTCTTCAAATGATATTTCCTATTTCGCGTTTCATTTAACTTGTATCTCGGAAAAACGGTTGAATTCTAAAAATAAATTTATTTGCAGAAACGTTTCAAATAAACGCGCAACACATAAATAAATGTAAAATATAAAGTGGAAGATACGTGAAAATTTCTTTTTCTGTTACACACGTGTCATCGTCATTTTTATTCCGAGTATGTCATTACTATCGCACACAAGAGCTCGCACATAAGAGAGTCGCGTAAGAAATATCTCTTTTCAGCCGGGAAAAATGTGTGTGACAGTAGAAGAATACGAGGAATGTTCTCACAGTCGACGATAAGATTGAAATTTTGTACGGAGAGCATCTCTAGCTGCAGCTCGATGTACTGCTGATGGCAGTAGTGTGGTTTCACATATACCGCAATCTTGGTTCTGCGACGCGTCTCAAAAGTCTGAAACTTTGTTCGATACGCTTAAAAAAAATTACTAAAAACGAAAAATGCATTGATTAGAGACTTGTGTGTTTTTTTTTTTTTTGCAGAGCTTTGTATCTTTACTCTTTCGAAATCTTTAGCTTTTGACCTTCTCTTGAATCTTCGCATTCAATTGCACACCTTTAAAGAAAGAGGCGCAACAATGAAGGAATGAAAAAAATTTTTTTATTATTGAGATGAGTGGTTCGAAATGAATTGATTGAACCTACGCGCGCGCACTTACAATGGATTGACCGACATACCATTCGAAGACGCATAAATCGAAATGCGTCGATTGTTCGAATTCGAAGTCTCGGTGTAAATTACTGAGAAACACATCGATAGGGAATACACACCAGGGTTTCCCACAAAAGTGTGCGGGCTGTTTTATTTAATATAATACAATAATACAATTAATATAATATACATTACATTAAAAATATATTACAAAAAAAATATATGTACCTAAACTCCCATTTGAATCTCGCATACAATTAATAAAACACGACTTTGTTGCAACAATCGCAACGGAGGCGGGACAAATTAACTCTTGCTGCTTGCGCTTCCTACACCATAATTAAGGGATTTCCCCTAGCGGCGAATATCGCTTCTCTCTTTCCATCTCTCTTTCGCGAAATCGCTCGAGGTTTTTAAGTTTTTGCAAGATCTACGCGGCGACGACGAAGTCGAGCTCGACTTCCGTAGACGAACGGCGAGAAGCGGAAATGGAAAAGTTCCGTTAACTGCTACCCGTTTTCTTGCCGCAGTGTTTCCCCCGTGTTTATTTGAAAACTTTTCGAACTTCATGCAAATCCGCGACGAGAAGAGTATACGCATATAAGGCCACGTTCGTTGTCGGAAAATCACCCGGGGCCCTCGAGGGTAAGCTCGCCGTTGTTTCCGAGCGGATAATAAAGAGCGCACAGGGCGAGTAGACGCTCGCAGAAGTTTTCGGATATATACCTCCATCCGGATTAATTAATCGCTCTCTCTCTTATATATTCTTGCCGCACTTTCTTTGCGCGGAAAAAATTTTAACGTAACGCGAAAGAGACGTCCGCGCTTTCGTGCTCCGTTTCCTTTGTCGCGCGCTCTTCTTGTCGCCAAAGATTACGCGTTTAATTTCTCAAACATCCTCGTATTTACATGAAAGAGAGAGCTATCGAGTCTCTAATATTTAAAAAATATGCTAGAGAAAAGGTCTGCGAATCTTGAAAAGAATTTGACAAGCTTGTAGACCATTTCATGTCGCGTATTTATAAATTTACTTCGAATTCAATTTTCAAATCAGATATTTTTCGCAAATGCTCTTCTCTCATGTATCAAATACACACGCCGGTTTTGATATTTTTTCAAGTTAAACAAGTTAAGTTTTCAGCCGAGAGAAAAAACGCAAAAACTTTTAATGCAAAAATACATTTCATTACTTAACCGTAGAATTGCGTGATATTGCGTTTTATTGAAGAAATGTTTTTCGCGATTTCGCGCGCGAGAGAGAGACGTCTATTTTGAAGAGACAACAAAAGTAATCCAAAGGATAACTTCTTCGAAGATTATATACTTTTGTTGTTTTCTTTCTCTGGGCACTCCACTCTCTTCTCCTTCCTTCTTCTTTTTCATTTTGTAAATGGTTCTCTCGTGTTATCATGCAGCTGCGCGGACTTACAGAACGCTACAATGTGACTAGCGGGCTGTAAGTCGTTCCCGACAGGAAGATCGCTTGTTCGCCGACTGTTATCATTTTTTTTTTTTCGTCGCCCATTCTCTCTTACGTTTCGTCCTCTCTCTCGCGGCGCTGAGATTATTATCCTTAATTCTGCCGCGGAGAAATCTTCGATGTGCAAAGATCAGACGATTGCCTTTGTATAAGTTTCCACTTTGTTCCTCGCCTTATAAACACAGATTGCTTTGGTTTTTTTTAAATATGTAAATAAATAAATATACGCATCAAGAATTTTTCAACTTACGAAAGAAAATTTCAAATTCTCTTTCGAGAAAGAATTCGATTCGCGATATTTCGATCGAATGAACTCTCTCGTCGCGGTTTTAAATCAAATTCAAACAAACACTGTTATTTGAATATATATTTGCGAATTTGTTGTCGCAGATTCATCTAGAGAGTATCTTGTTTGTAAAGAATCTAGCGCGCCGCTCGTCGGCACCTTAAAAGTTGATTGTGTTTGCCTTCGTGCAAACTCGCACGAAGGAGCGGCAGCGCCAAGCAGCGCGATGTCAGATTTTTCCGGTGCTTTTCTTCTTTACGAACTAAGCTATACGATATACCCGATGAGATTTTTGTTTGCAGAAGATTATTATTACTCGGGCTGTCGATATTATACACGCAATATGCGCGGTCTGTCAATATGTCTCGTCCGAAAGAGAGAAGCCTGTCTTTTACGAAGGGTTTTTGCGCGTTGCAAACATATGTACGTAGTTTTAGTCAGTTTTTTTTTGTTTTTTTTTTTTTGTTACAATTTCTACACTGGTTTTAAAGCCTCAAATATTTACCGAAACACTAACGCACCGACTAGAAAAATGTTCGAAAAAAAAAAAAAAAACTGGTCGCGCGCAGACTAGAGAAACCGGCTCGATATTGATTATTTTGGAATTAGGTAACTGTCACAAGTGAAACTGGGATGGAAAAGTTCCGTTTTTAGATTGAGGTATCGTTTCACAACGAAATCTAACGCGTCACCGACTTTTTGTTTTTTTTGTTCTCACCAAGAGATACTACTACGTGAGACAACGCGATTCAACGCGATTCGTTATTCTTCGCGATTTACCGCTTCCTCTTCCGCCGACGACGACGACGGTTCGACAACAACAAGCGCCGCGCGATCTCGCTTTTCCCGCGGCGCTTGGCTCTTCTCGCGCGGAGTCATCTTTGCAGCGTCGTCGCACCTACTGTACGCGTTAAGTCATGCGGACCTGGCAGACGCGTTGCGGGAATTACAGCGCATTGCTCGAGAGGTATCGCCCGGAAAGTTCTACTCTCTTCGTGTATATGTGTATATATATGTATATGAACGGGCAGGTTCTCGTTTTTTTTCTCGCAGAATGTCAGGGATAACAATGGTCGCGCGGACGCGCGCGCGCTTTCCTCGAGTATCAGAGCGGAAAGAGACGCGTGTGTGTATAACGCGCCGGTAATTCAGTCTTGACGTAACTCGCGCGGCACACGGCCGTCACGACAGCGCGCTTTTCCAGCTGGGATTTCCTCTGCGTGACACGTTATTTTTGGACCTGCTACTTGAAATAACTCATCGAGGCTTTCAATACTTGATCCGTGACGTTGAAAATATTTTGCAAGATTTTTCTCTCACATCAGCAATAAAATAAACTGCCAAAAATTGCGACTATTGGTCGCAAATGCGCGTAATTTAATTCTCGCGAATTTTTTTTAGTTCTCGCGACGACAGAAAATCGCACGCCTAAGCTTTACGCTTTTCATCCACGCGCGCGCGGCGACGAGACGACAAAACGACGGTACGCGGGCTCTTCTCTTTCTCTCCCAGTGCAGAAAATTGCCCGAGCGAGCGACGTGTGCACAAGCGGCGAATATTTACTTCTCGACTCCGAGAGTTTATCTTCAGCGAGAAATATCGCAGTTTCCCACCTGTCCCTCTCTTTTTCGTGTGCTCCAAAACGTCAAGACGGTTTTTACAAGCAAGGTCGCGCATTCGCTTCGATATCGCGCAATTTGCCGAATATATTCCGTCGCGGTTCCGAGAGCGCGCTAATTCCGCCCGATTTCTCGACGGTCCCGGTCCGTGTGACTCGGCAAGAGTAAACCGCGCGCTTTTATATAAGCCATACGCGACAGTCTAATCTATTTCTAAAACCTTTGCATACACAGACCGCGTGTATTACACGCAGCGAGAGCGAAAAGCGATATTCATTCGAAACGGTTTGCTTCGCAAAGGGTCGTTCGTTTCTGTGTATACACGTCCGAGACTCTAAATTCCGACGCTTCGCAAGTGTGTGTGCTTCGGTTTAACTTTGGGGGGTTTACTCAACGGGAATTCGCGAGAATCTCCGCGCAGCACTCGAGTACGGGTCACTCGGTTACGAGAATCTCAACATTTGGCCGGGACGAGTTGGGACTCGAACGGTGCAAATTCGGACACACCGCCGAGTTGACGTGTATTTTCGGAGGTACGTGACCGGGCTACGTTCGGCGATTTCCTTTTGCAGTGGAAAAGTCTCTCGCGCAAAATCTTCTAACAAGCGTCGCTCCGCAATTGCTCGCGCTGTTTTTTTCACCGAGCTCTCGCGAGAGAGAGAGAGCGGCGATGTGCGTATTTGTGAACGCGCTTTGATGACACAAAGCGCATTCTCTTCGATTATGCGCGGCAATGAGATTATTTCCGAACAGATCGCTAACGAATTCAAATCCGCGGATTAACAATCCGCGACTTTAATTTCGACGACTTTCGCGCGGGAAACGAATGAATTCTGCGCTGTCGCGCGGAAAAGCCACTCTATTTTCGCGCTCACGGACACGTGTGCGATATGAAAATATACCTGTTGTATTGTCGGCGCTCACGGGCGACACATTCGCGCGCACACCTGTCTCCGTTTGAATCTGATCTATGCGCGTTAATTAAAAGGCGCTTTGTCCCGCGTGCATGGCAGCTGTGTAAACGCCATATTTCTACGTCAGCCCCACTCGAAGCTGTGCAACGATTACAGTGTACATATGTATAATATATATATATAATTTATGTGCGCACACACCTATGTATCCATCGAGAGTCCTCGGAGATACGTCGCGAACGAGATCCCATCCTCCCGCAACAAAACGTGGACGTCGCGGAGTTCGCGACTCCACGATATTTCGTTTTCGAATCACGTGCGCTCTCGCGCGAGTAATCAAAACGGGCCCGCCCGTCGATTCGATATCGATTTCTCGGTGCGAACGGGGCGCGACGCATTATCGTCTTATTCGATTTCGCGAAAGCGTTCGGGAAACGATCTCCGTGACTGACGCGAAAGTTTCGCAACGGCGGAAGGAAACCGAGAATAAAGAGAGACAGGGCGCTTCGTTTCGCAAATAATACTCACTTGCGAGCCAACGGAAGTCTTGCGCGCGCGAGCGCGTTCCCTCGTCTCTTTCCTATTTCGATTCTCGGATATTCGGCAAGCACGTCGCCTCGCGAGACGACGTCGATCGAAACGCCTGATATTCTCGCGGCTGGATGGCGCGACGCGTCAGAATCCTCAGAAATTTCTCTTTCCGGAAAAGTGACAATTTCCCGTGATATCGAGCCGTTTCCTTCGCTTCTCTTCTTCTTTTTTTTTTTTTTTTTACTGTACCAACGTTCCGCGTCACCGTGGATATTCAGTGACATTTCTCGCGGTGGGATCGACTTTCGGAGACTTTTTCCGAGATCCCGTGCGCTCGTCCCTCCGACGCGCATCGCGCATTAACGTGCAATCGCACGCGTGTTGTATGTCGAAACTTGATTTCGCGTCCCTCCGTGCGTGAAACCTATCGCACATGACGCGACGATATCGCGCGACGAACTCGCGCGAATCTCTCACGCGTGATTTACGACGCGAATCGCGGAATCGATTCTCATTCATAAACATTTCACGTAGAGTCGCGGACCAATATACCGCCGCGTCGCCGCCGCGTTGTGCACGCCATTAATTGCAGCGGGGACCAATAAATACAGGGTGCGTGCGTTTCTCGCGCGCGCGATTTCGCAAAGCGAGGCTTTCCTTTGGCGTTTGTGTTGCATGCGCGCGCAAGTCGTCGAACACCGGCGTTAATTCGATGAAAATTAATTAGTATCGGCCTCGAGGAGCTTCGGAGCTTCTGTGAAATCGAGCGCGAATCGTCCCACAGGTGAAAATTTGATTAGCCGCGCCGCAGAGCGTCGCGCTCGGCAGACTAGAGTTTCCCGTAGAGCCCGCTAAATTCACCTGCATTTAGTGTAAAGAGATAGCCCGTCGACCGATTCCAATGTTCGACCGACATTTTCCACGGATAAAACTGGGAAAACGCGCAATCAAATATGCGCTCACCTCGAGAGCGAATTGAGTTAGTAGAGAAATGTTGTCTTTCAGAATCGTCGAAAATATTTGATCAAATCGTGCGTCGCGATTTGTACTCGAGTTAAAAATCACGCGCGCGGTCGAAGAAAGAGAGAAAAATCTCTCGCAGTAAAGTAGACTGAAACTAATTAACTTTTATGATATTTGAGAAATATGAATGGAGAGCGCGACGTTCTAAGCGCGTAGAAGGGGGAGAAGAAACGAAAGCCCAATAATTTACGAGCAATAATAAATTCGCGGGAATTCAAGTCGCGTAATCGCGCGACTACGACCGTGTCCCGGGTTGACTGAAAAATCGTTAGTACTTTTTGCTCGCGGTCGCATTAGCGCGGAGAGAATTACGGGTAGCGCGTCGACGGGTTTGTAAGAGCCCGGAGTCACGTAATGATTTCTTGCGGCGCGGCCTCACGATGTCCCCGTGACCTCTGACCCGACGAAAACACATGCCTTCCTCACGCACTCTCGAATACCGTGACTTGTGAGATCCCGTACGTACGTACGTTTAACCCTTGTCGAAATCGAAGCTCGCGGTAAGCGGGTCATTTGTCGCGGAATATCAAACGCGCATCTCGGGAAAGAGATTACTGCGGCTTTGCTTCACTTTGTTTCTTACAGCGAAGCGAGAATTAGCGAAGCTCGATTAGCTCGGTGAAAAATTATTATAGGTCACAATAAAACTCTGTGACGAATTGTTTTAGGTTATATACGTACCGCGTTACACAATTGTTCATTGGCTGGCTCCATCGATCCCATCGTTAATTAATTTTGTGATCCTTAATTCGTCTGTTCTCTCTTGCGCGTGCTTACATTGTTCGATTTTAGAAAAAATAAATGGCGCGCGATTGAATAATAGTGCAAATGTAATAATCGATTCGATAAACGTTGAACCAGATCAAATCTCGTGTAACATTGCGGGATTTAGCGGTAGTTTTATAGCGTCGGTTTGTCAGTTTAAAATCGAATCAATCATAGTCACGCGCACGTGTTTGCTTTTTACCGAGTCATATAATCTTGAAATCACACGCTTTGTTCACTCTTGTGGAACAACATCCGTCGCGGCATTTAGTTCCGGAACGGAATTATTTTTTTTTATCGGAGGATATTAGTTTAATGACGGTAATTCGTGACGATTATTCGTCGAAGGGTCATTTACGGCTCTTGAAGCGTCGAGTGTGAGAGGAAAAGAGAGATTTCGCGCGAACGCACAAACCGCGAGAGATATAAAGAAAAGAAACGAAGCGGGAGGGTGATATTCTCCCGGAAGAACGTGCTCATTTGGCGAAAGTCCAGCCGATGTCTGCACGCCCGGAACGTCCATTATTCCATTAGTGGTTACCGTGTTAACTCTTTATTGCTCCGCGCTATGAGACAACGGTTCTCCATTGTCGGGAACGGGGGGAGGGAGCGGGGGACAGGAGGGGGGAGCTTAATGTCCACATTTCCCCGGGATTACCGTAAAACCGCTTCTGAACCGGATTCGCAGTCCTGAAACAATACTACGTCGACATGCGGGGCGCGCCCTTATACGCGCGGCGCGTTACGCGATCCGTGTGTTATCACGCTTGCTTATCGGTTCCATTAAGTACGTCGCCGCGTGTTCGCGGCGCATGTGTGAATGAAATTGTTTGCTTCTCACGAGATTTATTATTAATTTACTTCATTAGTTTTCTTAGATTTATTATTTTTGTACGCATATACGCGCGCTAAATACAGTAGACTCTCGCCATAGATCCGCTGTAGAAGCGGAAAATTCTCGGAAACGGATCTATAGCGAGGATCCTCTTCCATGCCTCGATCAGGCACGATGCACGAGACTATTGAGCATGGTGAGGAGCGGCAAAGTAAAGCCGCCGCTCACCACGATTCCGCGTGGGCATTTTTGTTGCACTAATGCGTAGTACTACTATACTAACAATAAGTAGCGTTTTGAGCAGAAATAAGATTTGTCTATGCAAACATTATAATATGACATGTCGATATATATATCGCATATTGGTTACTTTTTTGCAATTTATAAAATTTATTTATATGCTTTTGAAATTTAATTTAATTGTATTGGAAATAAATTTATTTGAATTTGTAGAAAGTGGATATATGTCTGTTGCGTCTTTGGTTTTGTCATGATTAGTTTTTGCTTCTCTGGAAACAATAATTTTCGGCAATTTTCTCGGATGTGTTTGCGAAGCGCGCGCCTTAATAATAAAAATGACCGTGACACGCAGCAATCATTTTTTTTTTCTGATTATATCAGATCGCGACACGTGGTCGTTTCCGGGCGAACGCAATTTCGTGCGCCGTCGAGCTCGGAAAATTTTCTTCGCCGTCGAATATGTTTCCTTTCGCCTTGCGCCGACGTGCGCAAGCAGATCCCGCACTGAGTTTTGCATAATATATGAAGTGATGCATCTTAAGGACGTATAACGGTGGTAACGTTCATGCAAATTTCCATCGCTAAGCGGCGTGGCACGGAATTTCAAATTTTCGCTTTAACGGAATTTTAAACCGTGAAAACGTTAATTCCGTATTTGTAAAACACGCCGTTTTCCCCGCATTTAACTTATGACGGAAATGTGCTAAAACAAAACACAAAACAAAAAATAATAACATTATACCACATGAAATTTATGAATTTTTTCCGTTATTTTATTTTTCAGAGCAAAATTTAAGTGCGATAATACGAAAGAGTCGCTACACTCACGAGAATACGCTTTTACAAGCCCGTCTTTCAATTTAGATATGAATAATTTAATGTAGTTAAAACGGGCGCGCAAAGAGGATTTCCGTCTTTTGCTTTGGATATTTCATTGCATATTAGAATGCGCTTTTGTGGAAAATCTCTCGACGTATATTTTAAGCAGCGTATTATCATTACAATATCGTGTGTTTTTCTATATTTGTTTGCGGTAATTAGATAATATGTTTAACCAACATATCGTTCCCCGATGTGTATCCTCTACCTCTCTCGTCTTTATTGCGTTCACGTACGTGCGCAATTGTTTGCCGCGCGCTCTTCTCTAAACGCGCAAACACATGTGATATTGACGGCAATACCGTGAGCGGCATCACGCAGGAGTGCCATGTAAAGTATCTCTCGTCTCCAATTGTTTTTCCGATCCCTCTTACTCCCGGATATACGAGTGTTATCGGCTCGAAAGCTCATGCAGATTTCAAGCCGGCTTGCGTCTTCCCGTGATTCTTTTCGCTCGCTCTTGAATATATCCCGCTCGAACACGATATCGCCGCAAGGGATTCCGTCCGGCTTATTTTCCCCGGCCGGTCGTCGCATGTAGACCAGAATGTCGGTTCTCTTCTCTGTTGTTCCCTTTACCCCTCTTCCACATCCCGCGGATATATCTTCGCCTCTCTTTTTCTTTCCGTTGTCCACATCCGTGCGCGTTTTTCCCCGCGTCCATCTCCTGGCTTTCTCTCTTTCTTGTTGTTCTCTTACGGTCCCGCGTATATAGAGAAATATTTAGATGCCGACGACGTTTGTCAACGTGACCGGAAGCGCTGCCCCCGCGCATAGGTCGTCGACTTCTCCCAGGCTCGACCGGAGAAAGAGAGAGAGAGGATTTGCGAAAAACCGAACTCGGGAATGTATTTAGTTTAAGTGCAGCTTTTAGCGGGAGGATCCACAGAATTCTATCGCGCGGCGCCCCATTAGCGGTCGATATTCGATTAATCTGTTGCGGACGCACCTCTTTCGCGATTGACACACCTGAATCCGAAAAAATATTCAGCAACTCTGTCTCTTATACATGTATGTAATAGATTTCACGGCGTGTTGTTTGTCGTTGCGCGAATTATTACGTAAGTCATGTAAATTCATTCACGGAACGAGACGGGGCCAATGAACGAAGCAAACACAGCGCGCGCGTAAAGAAAATATTATTTTGATCAATATTACGGCAAAATGTTTTAAAGTAATCGTCCGAAAATAACCGGACCAATAATCGAACGCACAAACACATTTGTTAAAGAAGTAATTATTAAATATGTAAATATTAAATATGACAATTCTCACTGCTTTAAATATTTTTGAAAATGTTTTCGTATAAATGTTAGTTTCCTAACTATAAATTTATATACACATAAATATTTTGTTATAATTATTTTTTTAATAAATTTATTTCTTTAATAATTTTTTGTTAAATACTCAGTCAGTGGATACGTGTTCGATGATTGGAACAGATACCTCGTGCGTTCAGATAAAATAAAGATAATTAAAATACGACTTGGATAAAAATTGTTTATTATCGTGCGACTAACTGTAGATCCACATCTGGTCTTATGGAAACCGCTTGAGTCGATGTAGTCGCACACACGTCGCGCCGATGTTATCGAACGTGATTGACATTCATTCTTTTTCTTGTGAGCCGAACATTTCTTTCTCAGACGTTTCTCTCACCTTCCTGTCTTAAGCGATTCATTTAACGGACGAACGAAAAAGAGCCCGGCCATTGTGTGTTCTCGTTTCGTGTCGGTGGTAGACCCCGTATAGAGCGAAAATAGAACTTCTAACCCAAATAAACAGTGACACGCGAGCTCGATGTTATCCTCAGGCGGCGGCTCGGGTGTAAGTTCGGTTAACACGAAAGGGCGATGGCGCTTACAGCGAAAATTTACGAAAGCGGATGATGAATTTATTCTTTTTTTTTTCTCTATTCTATTTTCGACGCTCTTAATCACGCGGCGGATAGATTTAATTAATTTGCTAATCTCACGTTCGTTCGTATACATGTAAAAACATATTTTTATTTTCAAACTCGAGAATATATACAAAAAAAAAAACAGTTTTTTTTTATTCCTGATAATGTTGCAAAACAGAGTTTTTAACTAGTTTTCATACTGAAATGTGTATGTGAAAGAAAAGATATATAAAAATATATAATACAGAGAGAGAGAGAAAGATAGGAGAGAGCGCGGGGAGAGAAGCAAGAGAGCTCACTTCAGTTCCGAGGAATTATTTCCAATTTTGTGTCGCAAGCCGCGGCGGCGTGTGCTGCTGTTTATTATCTCTCTCTTTTGCAAGTTTTACTTCGAGAGCTTATTTCATTTCGTTGCTTTTTTTTTATCGCGCGCGCGGTTTCTTTTATTTTCGCGCGCAGTAAATTAAATCCGCCGTCCGTCGACTTTTGCACACATCGCTCTCGCATCGCGCGACCATTCCTTGTTTATATCACTCATTGTCAGTCGTATTTTATTGTGTGGTTGACCTTATTTCTGGCAATCCTTCTGTTCTCCCTACATGGATGTCGGCGGAAAGGTGACTCATTTGAGGAACTCTGAGAAGGACGGTTCGTTCGTTTCGCGAATAAAGAATAAACCGCCTTCAGCTCTTCTTTCTCATCTCGCTCGAAGATGTCGCGAACGGCGCGGAGGTTGACACACTTGTGCTACTTACGGTACGTATTTACCGGCGAGGGATCGTAAAGGAAGGAAAAAGAAGATCCTTCTCAGACCGATACATCGGGGCGTTTTAGAGACGAGTAGCAGTAAACTCTTTTACGGAAAAGTGTCTCCGATAGTAACGACCACTAAAAAGCGAGACCACGGCCACTTCGCCACGTACATACGTTCCAGCCCGGAACTGGTTCTCGCACGAACGTTTCTCCGGGGCGCGCACACTGCTTTCGCACGTGTGTCTACTCGAGAGACAATGTTCCCTCCACTTACAGAGCTGGAAATGTAAGGCCTCTCTCGACTGTGCAGCAGTCGGAGAAAGATAAGAACGGCTCGATCTCTGGCGAGAGAGAGTTCTCTTCGCCGCACCGCTCGAGAGATTTGTCAGCAATATCGCCGCGCCGGTTGTTCGCCCGCTGATATCTTAATTTCAATCTTCATTCGCGAGATTAAAAGTAAACTAACACAATGCAATACTCACTATCGTCGGAATTCTTTTGTTTTTTTTTTTGTTGCTTAAGTAGATTATTTTTCTCGATTTCTCTCGATAATTGAACGCAACGCTTTACTTTAAACGAAAAACGTGCGTCAACAATAATTTGATATAATAAGCTTAACAATAACTTCTGGTAACAAGATACGCCTAGGCAATATCGTATACGATATTTCTAATTCGTCTCTCCGCCGCACGAGCGACGTTATTTATAAAACGGCTCGGTAGCGGATGCAATTTTCCGTGAATATCACGACACTCGATCTCGCGACGAAAAGCCTGGCTTAACTGCACTTCTCTCGTCGTAACATCCGTCAATGCATCATCGGTCGGTTCTCTCGCTGAAACTCGTCTCACGAGTCTCGCGCGGTTACAGTCGAAACGCGACGTGCACCTTTCTCTGCCTATGAATAGCAAAGACGGCGAGACCGGGAGAGAGAGAGAGAGAGAGAGCTCCTTCTCCTCGGAGCTTTTCACGTAGCATCCCAAATCCTTCAAGATGCGCGCGCGTGGCCTTTCCCGTCGTTATCCCGCCAAGATTTCGGGTCTTCCTTTCGAATGCAGTCCTCGATTCTCCGATACGAGCAGACACAACTTTGCACAATCTACGAGATTGCGTGCACGCGACGACCAACTTTTCCACAAGGCGAGCCCGATGCATTGCGCATAATGCGAACGGTCGCGCACACCCGTCCACTTATCCCCCGATCGACCGATCCGCGCGCGCCACACACGCCTGGAATATAATCATCTCCGCGTAATAGGCACGCTGGAAATGGCGGATAATGCCCGGTGATGGTATCGCGACCGCCGATTTAATGTGCGCGACTCGCTGCCTTTCCTCGCGCGCGCTGCCGATTCGTTTCTCTTCTCTCTCCGGATTTTCTCGTGCCAGGCTACTTTCTATGACGGGGCAAGGATGTTAGTTTCTAGAATTATGTATCGATAACGCGTTAAAGTCATCGATACGTTCGCATATTCGTGTGTGTGTGTGTGTGTGTAACCGCGTGTATGTACAATGTGCCTCCGTACACTCTCTCTCCGTCCGTTCTCTCTAACGTCGTTAGCGAGCGCGCTGCTGCGCCCCGTGGCCGAAAGTTTCTAATTTCCTAATTTAATAGAAAGTTAATAAAGCCCCGGGACGCACGTATTTTCCGATTACTTGGGCGCCCGCGCCCGCCGGGTTACTCGCGAGAACGTATTTCATAGACATACGCCCTCAACTCTCGTGGATCGTTTAACGAGCGTTCGCGCGCGTGTATAAGTTTACAATGATTCGTTTAATTAAGAAATTCCCGGGCTCGTCGTAATGTTTCGGATTATCTCTCGAGAGTGTGTTATAATTGCCGTTTTGTTAATAAGACAAATTAATTGTTGTAAAGCGTAGTTCGGAAGAAAATTCTATTCTTCCTATAAGAGCGGTGGGAGTTCATAAATTTCAATTTCTCCCTCAGCTTTGTTACGGTTGCAATACGCGTTTGGTATAATAATAAGAAAACAACACAAATATCACGCATTTACATTATTATATATTTATATTATATTTATGTAAATATATAAATTATATAAATATAATAAATTGAAATGTACTGTAGGAATAACATCTTTTGCTCTAAACCGCGATCGTGGAAAATCGATTTAACGAGTCGTTCGAGAAAATCTGCCAGATTAATTGGCTGAATAAATAAAGCAGGAAACTCTCCTCTCCATATGAGACTAGATGTTATTTCGGAATCGGATATATTATGCATTATCGCGTTATAATTTTGACACTTGAGAAACATGAGAAATAATTCAACGGTTGAATAATCAGAAAAGTAAGAAATGCGATCAGGTTTGTTGCTCTAAGTGTTTTTTCTCTTAATGTCGAGATTGAAACGTGCTTTCACCGTGATTCTTTTTTTTTTTTTTTACATCTGGATACGCGTATGCGTTAAAGTATTGTGTCTTTTTTATGATTACAGGTAGAAGAATGCGGTGACGTTGAGAAGCCACTCGATCCGAGTACACACATATCGTAGAAGCACACACATCATATACACGCGACATTGTTAATAAAATATTGTGAATCGCGCGTATATATTTTACATAATATACATATATCCTGTCTGCGACGTTAATGCGCATTAATGCACAAGACACTTGGACATCTCGTGCATCAAAGCTTACGACAGCAGGACAAGAGCCAAACGCCGACATATCGAATGCCAAACGTATCATATCAATGAAGCTCGATAGACGTCTGCTGTCTCGCAAATTACAGACTTAATTTTGCATAAAAAAAAAAAAAAAAAAAAAAAAAAAAAAAAGAACAACAAAAATTGTTCTCAAAGAAACAAACGACAGCGCGAGAAGAGCACTCGATCGCGCAGACCAGTGGCCACCAGTCGTCTCGATTAGAATAAAGGAAAACGTAGGAGCGAGTCTCGCACGCCGCGGAATTTCTGGCACGATCGCTCGTGAGAGAAAGAAAGAGAGAGAAAGAACGCGCATCTCTTTCTTCTTTCTCTTCTCGCGGTGGATACCGCTCTCTCGACGCTCGGGCGTTTAATTAGCGTCCTCGATCGCGTAGAAAGGAGGAACTGGTAGTCTGGGACCTTTCGACGTCGCGTTCGACGAGTCGATCGGGTGAGAGGTCGAGAGAGGCACGGGCGGGAGGATGTTGCTGAGGTAACACGACATTTCGAGGCCGCACGAGAGAAGCACGATAATCGCAGCGCGCGCGCTGAGTTGGGTGTCGATCGCAGAACGGACGCACAAAGGCGACGGGAGCGACGAGCGACGGCGGGACAGGATGGGCTTTCCCAGAAGAAGGTCCCTGTGGCTGAAGGTGGCGGTGCTGGCGACCGCCGTGTGGGTGACCGTTTGTTTTCTGCTGTACACGGAGGATCGGGCTGCTGCGGCCGCCGTTCAGGGTCTGGCGCCGTCGGGCGTCGCGGTGCCGCAGCAAGCGGCGAACGGCTTTGTGCCGCCCGCGGCGCCGCTGAGAAAAGAGACGCCGGGCAGCGCGTTGAGCAACAGGGTGCGGATCAACCAGGCCGGCCCGGAGCAAGGTAATTTCAGCTTCACGGGTTTTCTTGTCTTCCGTTTTTCTTTTTTTGTTTTTGTCTTATCCGGTCTTAGTTTATACCTAGGAAAGTTAATTTTCCTTCATTCTTGCGATACTACGTAATTCGCAATGATTTTTTTCCTACGCGACAAAGGAATCTTTGATCTCGCTCTCTTTTATTAGTTTTGACTCGGAAAGCATCGTATTTTTTTGTCTTTTGTTTTTTTATACGGAATGGAGCTACGCGTGATTTAATAGCTTCAGCTGGTATTAACGCGATGCGGATTGTGGATTACATGAATCACGTTCTGTTAGGAAACGGCTTAATGGTTGACACACCGCGCGGTTTGGATCTTAATAAGCTGATAGATGTCCCTTCTGGAATGTATGGTTCGTTCATGAATTATATCAAGAATGTTGGTGCCACCTGTGGCTCACACTGTGTGCCCATGACATTTCGAGATCGTTCTTCGACTTATTTGGATATGAATGTAATCCTTTACGCGGCAATTGTCACTGATCTCTAATTGCTCGTTAATAATGCGACATACATCGTCGTTCGATACTTAAATATTATCAACGTCAAAGTAGTTAAAAGTACGAGATCTTGTGACGATTGCGAATTTTCGTGAGAGAACAATCCGTGAAAAAGTTTTCCTGATTTTATTGATTTTATAGATTTGCGTCAGCTGCTTTGGCAATTGGAAGAATAATTAAATTCCGTTCGGCTTTGTAAATTTTAAATCTGTGTTTAAATCTGTTTATTCATTTTGCTGACGTGTCAAACGCGAGGAGAGAAGCGGAAACGCTATACGGGATCTGAAAGCAAAATCACATATCGGAGATCCGACCGCGTATATCGGCTGAGAGAATTCTCAAAGACGAAAGTTCTCTTCGGGCGTCGCCACATCGGGCGCAATAAGGAGTCCTAGGTTGAACCCGACGTGCATCTCCTTATTGCCTAGAAGTGCGAGTAGGGCTCTCATATAGTACATGGATCATCCTGCAGCGATATATTGTCGGCGTTTCACGCTAGGGGCACGATATATTAAGGACATGGGGGGGGGAGAGGATGGGAGCTGCCGCGCGCCTGCAAGAGAAGATCTTGAATGATGAACTTAGTCTCTTCTCTCGCTAGTGACGCGCCTTCTCTCCTTCTCTCTCTCTCTTGAAGCTCTCGAAGCTCTCGCGGAGAACTTGAAGCGCGGCGAAATGACGTGCTAATGAATTTAAACGCGTGAACACGCAAGCAAAGGAGGTCGGTTGCTTCGGAGAGAGAGCGAGAGAGAGAACAAACAAGTTACGCGGGCGTTTACGCGGATGAAGGGTGAGAGCGGGAGAGAGGCCGGCGGCGATTTCCCAAGAATAGCTTTCGTGGTGTAACGGGCCGGTCTGTGATGCACGACGCGAGTTTCACCGCCGAACTTGGTGGCGGGCCGGGTCGCGACACTAAAGCAATTTGTCGTCCTCTTTATTGCCGCATCGTACACACCGGGGCCCAACTTTGTCGACTCGGGATAAAATTATTTTCAGGACAAGAGCGCCGAGAGCAAGGGCGCGCGCGCGATCGTATCGCGGGAAAGAGCGTGTTCGTCGGGGGCTTTAGCTATGCCGCGGCAATATGGCGCCGGCAAATAAAACCGGAGTTTATGCGAGAAAGCTCTTAGAAGGTATATAACCCACCTTTCTGCTTCTTCTCTTCCTTCTTCTCTTCCGGTATGCCCGGCGGATGTGCTGAAAATTCAATTCCCGATGCCCTTTTTCTCCGCTCCGTCGTTTTCGTCGTCGTCGTCGTCGCCGCCGCCGCCGTCTCCGACGACGACGACGACGACTCTGTCCCTTCTTGCGCTGACGTTAAGCACCATACTCGCATCGTTTCGGGGCGAGACAAGAACTGCTACGGAGAATTAGACGAGACTGGGAACGTAATCGGATAAAATACGAGCGGAGTTCGCGAGTCGGCATAAACGTTCTTTTGATTTCACATTTTATCTCTCGTAATTTCACACAATTTCTAGCGTGATATACTTTAAGTTTAGTTGGTATACAATTTTAGCGTATATTTGCGAGCAGTTATAAGCTTTCTTTACGAGTAATATGTAATAAAAATTTTCCATTATAATATCCCCCCTTCCCCCGATCGAGTGGATCGTCACATTGAAGTTTCTACTTATTGTCGGGGAAAAAATTGATCAGAGAAAAAAAAGGATTAAACTAGAGAGAAAATATGTTTTAACGCGAGAGAAAATGATTAAAGTTACTTGGATAACAATGTTGCATCGATAATAACTTTATTAAAGACGCAAATTATTAAGTACAGAAATTATGTATCGCATCTTGAAAAATTACCACAACTTCTATAATAAAAACGCGCGATAACAAGATGATTTTACAACTATAATAAAAAATTACGAATACAATATCGAATTTGGCGATTTGTTGAATTAATCTCGATTCTGTTTGACGAACGTCAAAAGTCGCGACACGATCACGCGTCACAACGTAATCTCTCAGTAATCAACTTGCAAATTTACCTAATCCTCGCATTTGATGTCGCTCACATTTGTGATCTCTGATGGCTCTTAGATCCCTTAGCTGGAGTTCTGGCTGTACCACGTGAACCGGACGCAGCGGCACCCGGCGAGATGGGCAGACCCGTGATACTGCCGACCAACATGTCCGCGCAGACCAAGAAGCTGGTGGACGATGGCTGGCTCAATAACGCGTTTAATCAGTATGCCAGCGATCTCATCTCCGTGCACAGGTCCTTGCCCGATCCACGTGATCAGTGGTGAGTTATAAAACTTTGGAGCTTGCAGCTCCAAATTGCTCAAGTTAAATTGATCTATACTGCACTTCGCGAGTGTTAGTTGTTCTCAAACAGAGTTATTAACATCAATGACATTTCGAGCTTCTAAATAAATATCGATATTACAAATTTCACTACAAATTGTTTTTATAAGACCTCTATACCTTGGAAAAATATTTTCACAAGAATGCGGTTTATTACGCTCGCGCGATCCCTTCTCGTCGTCGCGGCGTGACATTGGTGGAAACGCGAAATTTACGCAAAGTGAAGAGCGCGGTAAAAAGGAACGCGCATTTATACGTAACGAAACATCGCCTAGGGGGATCGGCGTTATAGCCGATGTAAGAGGGATATCTTCGGGGTCTCCCGGGACAACGTGAGGTAACAGTCGACGGAATTTTTGCCGATCAAATGTATGTATAGGCCGCGGTAATGCGTCGGAGAATCGCACGGGGTCGTAAATGTCCCATTTTCTTTTATTGCGAATGGCTGAGTCGCGTAACGACAGGTCGCGCGGCGACGTTGCATGCCCTTCGTGATCCGACGGACATTCTCCCTATTCTCCCGCGAGAGGAAGAGAGAATCGACTTCACCGCGTGTAGAAATGAATCGCAAGAAACCTGTAACTGTGCGTTATGAATGCGATTCTAAGGTCTAAGTGCGCGCGTGTTCTCTTGCGCGTACAGACGCGGAACAATCGAGAGATGCGATGTTCCACGGATGTAGCGAGGCAACAGCTGTTGCGCTATTTATCGTTGCAATTATATTTTTAACCGCCAAACGAGATATTTATACGGGAAGAGGAATTTCCTTCCGCATTTATTTTAACCGATAGACACGGTATTTCATTTATACAGAAACCTCGCGTACATGTTGAACGTATATACCTATTAATAAAGTTCCTCTTATATACATGTCGATATCATATGCGCGCAATCGGAAATTACTTTTCTTTATTCTTGCGTTTTGTCGTATCAACTCCGCGCAAGCCCCCTAGGTTCGGCGCGTTGCGCGATTGAAAGAGATTAAAATCGGCCTTTTACAAAGAAAAAAACAATCGTTTTCATTCCGAGAGCGCGCTTCTCTCCGTCGCCCTGGGGAAAATACGCAATGGCATTATTGCCCGCGGAGAGCATCCTCTAGAGTAATATTATAACGCAACACGCGTCCTTCTTCCTCGTAACACACACATACACACGCACGCATGTAATTTGCATCGCGTCGTTATTTTAATTACGACGGCAAGTTAAACGCCGCCGCTATTATATGTAAACATTTTCCTTGAACGAAGAAGAACAACCTTTCCCGCGATAATGTGTTACGTAGTCGTGTAGTATACGGTTGCACACGTGTGTGCGTGCGCGCCCAAGCTATGCTAATGACTCGCTATTCCGAATTCTTGTTAACGTTGCAAATTATTTTCCGTCTACGTCGCAAATGCAATTTCACGGCGAGCGTCCGCGCGCACACGTCCTCTCTCGCCCGACCGCGCCAAGTGCTACGTGTTACGCGTTGTTTAATTAATTGCACTGTGCCTAATTTGTTGGCATAAGTTGACCGTAACAGTCTACGGTGAAAAGAGAGAGAGAGAGAGAGAGAGAGAAAGAGAGCAAGAGAGCGAGAGAACTATTGCAACCGCATAGTTCGGAAATTTAATCATCGGAAAATGCTTGGAAATTAATACACATTGCGGGTCTTACGTCATGTGGGAATTCTGGGGCAAAGGAGAGAGAGACGTTTCTTTCTCATCTCGTGTATTCTCTATATTGTTTTCTCTTCTCTTATTGTTTTCTCGTACACATATATATATGTGTGTGTGTCTAACTTTAATATCGTATTTTAACAGAGAATAGTAATAATTTCGGATGTTTTTGCAATCCAAAACAAATTAAAACTTAAATATTTAAACAATTTTTACTTTAAACGTGTTAGGTATATTCAAAATTGTTCTTATTTTTGATACTTATCGGCATTTTTCATAATTTTTATAATAATAGTATGTGGGTATACGAGTCCTACATTATCGCAAATTACAGCGGGCGCATCGATCGAGAATTCCGATGCTGCGATCCGTCGCAGATTGGCGTGATTTATTTGTGCGAGAGACCGTACAGCAGGTAGATACGTAACCGTACCGGGGGTCTGGCTGGGATCCGAAATATGTTTCGCGGTGACCGTAAATTTCCGCTAAAACTTCGTCCCGGCGGCGACGGTAGACGACCGCGCGGCGGCGAATTAACCCCATGAATATTAATTACAATTTACATGATATTAACCGACATTATCAGGACAGGTGGGCAAACTTCGTGGGTGCCTGTTGTTACTGACATGCCGCGAGTCGCGCTCTCGCGTAACTAACCGGGCTTTGGATAAAGATGTCACCACATCGGTTCTCGCAAGTGCAACGTTGCACGGCGCGCGCGCGCGCGCTCGCCGCTCGCGCTTATACGAACAGGTGTCCCTGATTTAAAGTCATGAGAATTGTCCGGGCGATATCGCTTTGATGTTATAATTAATTACGACTGTGAGTTTTTACGTTCCTGAATTTTATAAAAGTTTTTATTTGGAGGATGAAAGAATGTCAAGGCTTTAAGTAAAGTACTTTGTGTATCTTGTGTTAAAAACGCGCAAAACATCGCGTTTTATTATTGCTTTAATGTTAAATTGGATAGAACGCTGATAAATTGATCAAAGAGAGGAAAAGTGTGCTGAAACAAAGGTCTGTTTAATTAACGGATTACAAAGATTAACAATCCGAGTGATGCCGATGTATGTATGTATACACGTACGTGTAAAATGCGTGTTCGCGCGTTTTCCGATTTTTGCGATTGTGTGTAATTTTCTTGTCAAATACCTAGTTTCTTTCTGCAAACGATTAACGCGGACGCTTTTGTGCAAAACGCGTCGTAAATATCGCTTTTATCGTTTGCGTATACAAACGTTTTGTAGGCACCGTTTTATCGGCGCCGTGAGCGCAAAGTATATATGTGTATTTCCGACAATTTAAAACGGTTAAAAACGAACTACTGTCGCCGTTTTATCAAATTAGCGGTCAAAGAGTCGAAATAATTGGCGATTACGATCGCGTCAGTTAACAAAGGTAGGTGTATGCGCCATGCGCGCGTGCCGGTTATTAATTATTAATTTAAACACCCGAGGGGTGACTGGGTGTAATTACCGCGCGGTGGACCAATCATTTAAAACGGTCGTTATCTGCGGGCACGGTACATATTGTTTTTTGAATATTCAATTAAGCGACCTTCAGTAGACCTCGCGGCTGACCGATTAGCAAGAAGAGGGACTATCTTCTGCAACGAATTGTGTTTAATTACTTTTACAGCCGATATAACACACAGCTAATTTATAAAACCAAAAAAAAAATAAAAACATTGTTAATCCTTTCGCCAGAATATAAATCAGAACTATCGAGATTGACATGGAAAATAGTCGGTGAACTGTTTGCCGGTACTGGCCAACTGCCACGCGATATTAGAATTGAATAAAAATAATCGAAGTTTGATTAGAGCTGAATATCAAGCAAATTTTCTAATAATTATATTAATTCTAGAAAAAAGTGTAATTTTCGTAAACTCTTAAAATTTTAAGAGAGTTTACGAAAATTACACTTTTTTCTAGAATTAATATAATTATTAGAAAATTTGCTAAAATAGTTAATTAACTATTTATTTTTTTTCTTTATAACGCACGCTCGTTTATATAATTTTTGTATATCACCACGTTTCAGCATTAGATAACGTTTCCAAATAATTTTTTTCACACACACAACAAAATAACGAAA